>NSDO01000262.1:11392-44637 GCA_002286825.1 Lagenidium giganteum
CGCAACCATCCATCAGACGATTGGTCAGTAGCATAGCAGTAGATAGACATGCATGAGATCACTTACCTGTAATTCACTCTTGATTTTGCTTCGATCGCTACAGTCTACTTCGATGGACAAATGCTTGCGAGCCGTCTTTCGAAATCAGCTGGTCGTCCTCCGGCAGATCATTGTCAGCGTCGCCGCCTATCAAGTTCGTTCATTCCTCGTCCTGACAACACCGGTATTTCTTCGGGCTTTGTTCAGCAGGTTGAGTCCGTATGGCTGTTCGAAAGTTCAATTGCAGTGGCAATTGTACCTTACTCGCAAAGAATCCATGAAGTCCATTGCAATCGACGGTATGTGTTGCTATATCTTCTATGATTTGCAGTAGTCAGATGCTCACCGTTACGTGGAAACAGACGAGCGGTATGCTGTGTTCTCGGATGGATCGGCATATCAGTACACGGTAGCTCACTCAAGCAGCAAGTGGGCTTGCAGTTGCGTCTTTAACAATTCCTATCATCTCCCGTGTCGACACATCTTTATGGTGACTGCCACCGAGTTTGATGTCTTTCCCTCCGGTGGAGTGGACACGCGGTGGTCAATGGAAGTGCTGAACAAGCTGCATCCGACGTTGACAAAACTTCGCGAGGAACTCGAGTCAATCATGGAACTTTCGCCGCTTGCAACCAACCCGAGCAGTGATGTCCGGTCCAAGATCGTGGTGCCCAATGAAGTTCCGCATGATTTATCACACCGGAAAGTCGTGTATGTCAAGCTCAAGCGCGGTGAAACGTCTACTCAGCCGGTGCTCTCCGAGTGCGAAAAATACAATATGGCCAAGGGCGAATTGGATTCTGTTGTCAGCTTGGTTACAAGCAAATCGTCTACCGACTTTTATGCATGTTTCCAAGATCTTCAAGCGACATTAGCCGCGTGGAAAGCAAAGTGGGGCGACGCAAGTGACGGTGACGTGGACACCACGACTGAAGATTCCGACGATGATGCCACTTTSTGCAACGACTGGGACTTCATCGAAGACAACGACTTGCTGCAGATGACACAGCCTGATGACGAGTGTACATTTGGCGTTGAACCTGAGACCTCCGTCGTTGATCGCCTAAACTGCGCGAGTGTCACAACGACTACAAGCCACAAAAGAGATAGTACGACCACTGAAGACARCATTGAGCCGAGAACGTCAAAGACTAGCATAAGGCCACCCCCAAACAAGCCAGATATCGTCAAGCTTCCTCAAGCCTTGAACGGAAGGTTTCGTCGAGGAAACGGAGCTCGGTTGGATGCGATCACTAGTCCATTGACCGTCGACGATGTCAACAGACTCATTGTCGCTTCTGTCTCTCGGAATCTGCCCGTCGCTACCTGGAAGACATGCCAAGGCGACTAACAGCGTTGGCGTTTGGGTTCAAACCCCCAAAAGTGTAGGCGACAGTCTATCGCGAGGAGGAACACGAGTTGCGATTTGTTGTTCCCAGCTTGCTCGTGAAAAGCATGCGATCCGCACTGACGAAATTTGAAGCACCGCCATTTGAACGTCAAACTCCACTCGACGCAAGGTTCTCAGAAACGTACGGGCCGATGGTCATGTTCGACAACGTCTACGCATTTACAAGGTATGTTGCTAAGTGTTGCTGGAAGTTGCTGCATGTTGTTGCTGCAAGTTGCTGCATGTTGTTGAGTGTCGAGTGTTGCTGGAAGTTGTTGCATATTTTTGAATGTCGCTGAGTGTCGCTGAGTGTTGTTGTAGTGTACTAACTCGCACTGCTATATTGGTAGCTCCGCGGTGTCGCAACTTGAGTCGTTCTTTCGCTACTCGGATGCTGTGAAGTTGTGGGAGCGCGACTTGCATTGGGTTGAACAGACGAAGTGGAGTTCGTYGGAGAAACATGATGACTTGCGAATGTTCAAGACCAATATGCCATCACTTGGTGACATCGCACGCGATGTCAGCGCCGCATTGAGATCAGCATCGCTGAGGATGAAGTTACTCTCGCCAAGCACCCAGCATCATCAGCAACACAGCTAGTTTGGTTGGAGCGGTCCTTCAGTCTCAGTGGCTCAACGACACCATCATCAACCTGACCCTCCTCCATCTATGCGCAGRAACTCCAGAAGTGTTTGTGGTTGACTCATTATGGATAGATGCTCACAAAGACTTCTCGTTCATCCCAGATACGGGCATCGGTGAGTATGAATATGTCGTTGTCCCAGTCAATATCGATCGCATTCACTGGGTCATTCAAGGTGTCAGCCTCGAGTTTCCGTCAGTAGAGTTAATAATGTATGACTCCCTTGTCGACGATGAAGGGGCGCATCGGCAGGCCATGCTTGTTGTATGGAAGACGTTCACGCTTCCGATGTTGCACCGGTGGCGCGCGCGAGATCACGGTCCCAACAATTTTCCAGTCCCAAAGATTTCCTGGCTATTCGAGCCACGACAACCAGATTCCAACAGTTGTGGTGTCACGGTATTGCTATTCGCGCACCAATTTATCAATGCGGAGTATGACATCGAGTCGAACGAGTACTACCGGAAAAACAAGCGCTCAATATCTGTAAAACAACTCAGCGTCGTCCGWCTTCGCATCGCTTGGAAGATCTTGTGCAGCATGTCCAGCGCCACAAGTGAATGCATCATGGTCGAAAACAGCTTTCGCCCAAATCCAGAAACCGTGGAATGGATGAATTTGCGCTCCCAAATGGATGTGTACTTAAAGAAAATAGGCAAATAACTTCTTGTGGAGAATAGGCAAATATCCACGTGTGGTCGCTTGAGTTGTCCATTTCATGCAGTAGCTCTCGGCAATGCATGCAAACTCCTTGTTCAAAGAGACTGCAGGATGGGTTTCCTGTCTCTCGAGAACAAGGCGCAAAGCCAAATCCAGGTCGTCACGGAGCTGGCTGTGTGCATCTTCCAGCTGTTCGACGAGCTCCACGATTGTCTGCTTCGCCTTATCAAGCTTCGAGTCAAGCTCTTGCAGCTGCTCGACACGCGCCCAGATTGCGCGCTTGGCGACACAACGCACTTGGTCTTCACGATTCATCTTGATCGCTCAGTCGCCAATTTCCCGCCAAAGTMTYAAGCAAYCAGCTGYGCGCCTCCTTGCCTCAAGGTGGGTCACAGAACGTGGGTGAGTGGTTGTGTGGAAGGCCACTGAAACATGAACCGACGCTGCTCATCTCCGGTGGCCCAATGAAACATTCGCTGGCAAGCCGAAGGCCTGTTATGTTTCAGGTTGTCAACGACTGGCTGAGGCGAAGATAACACAATTGGTGGACAACACAAAAATTGAGTGAGCCACACATGGACAATATTGTTCGATTATTGACCATTATTGCAGCTTTTGTTCCAAAAAACGTTCTACGGAGTTGCAGCAACCACCGTCCCGACAATTCACAGTCGACAGTACAATATATTGAGTCTTGGGGGAATCAGCGAACAATATACTGCTCGCAGCAGTTGTGGTTGTGTGGCAACATGCTGAGCGCACGCTCGATGCTCGTGCGGAGTACGCGCAGCGCTCCTCTGGGTGGCGCATGGCGCGTTGTTCGCCAGCAACAGCCGATACGCCCGGCAATGACTATTGGCGCCGTGCATTTCCCAAGCTCAGACCAGCGCAGCGGCGGGCGAGCGTTCAGCAGCGCGTCGTCCGCGCTTGCGTCTGCGACCGACGCCGTGATGCACAACGCCGATCACGTTGGACGTGCGTTCTGTGTGGATGGGATCTGTGTGTTGTGTGACGCTGGTGTTGACAAGCGTTGGTGTTGTGGCTGCAGAGGTGACGGCGGTGGCGACCGAGCCGTGGGCTGTCGTCCAGGGCGTGCAGACGGCCATTGAGGCGCTGCACACGACCACGGGGCTGCCGTGGTGGGCGACGTTGGCCATGACCGGTGTGGGTTTCCGCGCGTGCATGTTCCCGCTCTACGTGTACCAGATCCGTGCAAGTCAACGGTGCGAGCTGACGAACAGCCATGAACGGCGCAGTCGCCATCGACGAGTTTGTGTGCTAATGTTGGTTCTGTCCCTAATGTGTGGCAGCCTGATGCAAGCGCGTTCCGATTTCAAGAAGATCTGGTCCGCGTACAAGTACGCCCGGACGTTCCTGGTGGGTGGGATGTGTGTGACGGTGGTCGCGCTATGCTTTCCCAGTGATGCTCACTGTTTCTCCGTGTCGTCAGCCATCCAGCGACCAACGCGGTCATCTCCAGGCCATCTTGATTGCCCGCAGGGGCGCCAATGTAAGCTCTGTGTTGAGGCGATCGCATTTGAGTAGTGATGGCTCACATGATCAAATGACCGGATCAGTTTGTCATGGACAAGTACAACACGCGCCCAGTGCAGACCATGCTCGGCTCGCTGCTCAACATCCCAATCTTCTTCCTCGTCGCATACTCGGCGCGTGACATGATCCGCTCGGGCAATTTTGAAGGTCTGCAGACGGGTGGACTGTGGATTTGGGCGAACATGATGGAGCCAGACAGCACGTACGTGCTCCCGATCGTGGCGTGTGCGTCGACGTATTTGAACCAAGAGGTGCGAATCAAGCCCAATGTTGCGTTGATCGAGTGGCTGATTTGTATACGACGCGGTGTACTGTGGCATTAGATTCTTGTTCGCAAGAAGACTGAGATCTGGCGTGAATTCGGCCAAGCGCTGCAGTATCTCCCGATCCTTGCGCTCCCATTCTGTGCAACGCTACCACAGGTACGCAGTCTCATCTTTCCATTTTTGTCGAGATCTGATGGCAGACTCACGAGTGATGCAGGGCGTGTTCTTTTACTGGATCGGTGCGTCGTGGGCGATGATGGGGCAGTCGCTGCTGATGGACAACAACGCCGTCCGCCGCAAGCTCGGTCTCCGTCCACGCATCTCCGCTCCAGCAAAGCCAGCAACAGCTGACGTGGCCGCCGGTTCCGCCAGTGTAGACAAGAGCGCCGAGGTGTCTGTTAAGGACAAGCACAATGCGTGAGCACCCTGACAAACCGCGTTGTGGATTACATTCGCACACAGTAATAGAGAACACGCATGGGCATGCATACGTCGAAACTATTTGTCTGCGCTGATATGCTCTGAGAAGAATTCGTCGAGCTTGGTGGCCAGCGGGATGAACGGATCCGGTCGATGGTAGCAAGCAACCGCAGCCATGGCTTCGAGGAACTCGGCATAAGTGAGCAACAGCTCTTCGCCCTGCTCCAGCGCTGGGTCGGTTGGCGGTGTTGACGGTTTGAACAACGACGCTACTGCTTCTTCGCTTGGATCATACAGCCGTGAATTTTGCTCCGCTGTGTCATTTTGGTTGCTGCTGAGGCTGTTGTTGGCGTCTTGGTTGATCATCTCGAGGTCAAAGCGGATGCTGTCGCGCTCAAGCTGCAGGATCGAAGCCAACAGGTGCTGCACCTCGTCGAGGATCAAATAGTTTTCTTTGAGCAGGTCGAAATGCTTTAAGCAGAGCACAAAGCCATTGAGCGACAGCATGGGCACACGACGGTGATGCGGTGGTCGGCGAGATGGATGCAGTGGTAGCAGCTGTGTAGAGTCCTTGTCGTTTGCACCCGCAAAGCGCACATACACGTTGTGCAGGTGTTTCTGGTGCTTGGTGAACACCTCACGGCACTCGGCCGTGAGCAACATGCGCCGGAAAAGGTTGCTGGATGTGTTCTCGCGTTCCTGCATCGCGTTGGGCAGAATCACTTCGTCCAACACACGGCGCAGTCGCTGCGCCAGCGGAAGGCTGGGAAACGCGGCGGCTGTGGACGCTTTCAGTCCTCCACGCACGAACTTGCTGCGCACAATATGAACCAGCGCCTCGACGAACTCGGCCGGCGTCATCTCGGTCGCATCATGGTCGTGGTTCTCGTCGTATACGTGCTGATGGTGCTGCTGCAGCGTCAGGTTACGCGTTGAGAACGTGGCTTCCTCGGTCGACGCCGCTACTTCCTCGTTCACCTGCTCGAACACGCGAAGGATGAAGGCGTACGGGAACGGTCTCGCCGTGCCAAACACTTTGGTGTCCTTGAGGAACTCGTGGAACTCCATGAGCGACATCGACATCGAGATTTTGCTGAAGAAGCGCTCCTCCTCGGCAATCTCGCGGGCGACACTCGCCGACGTGTTGGTTGCTGTGCCTGTCGCGCCGGTTGCCGTGGGCAGCTTCTGTGTGCCCTCCAAGTATCGATTCGTGCTGTCAATACTGGCGTAGAAGCGGTAGACGCGACGCAGCGCCACGTAGTTGTCTTCGAGCACTTGCTCGACTTTGGCGAGCTCCTGTTCGAGCACTTCAGTCGTCTCATTGGCCTCAGGCGGGTTCTCTTCGTCACTGAGGATCGCAGCGATGACTTTGGGCACGTGCAGCGTCGTGAGCATGAACTTTTCGCGCCAGATGCGTCGATCGAGCATGTCGAGCGGCGCTTCTCGACGAGCACGACGTAGTAACAGACGGAATGCATCCTGCTGCACCTTGCGCTGCACGCACCCCCATGTCTTCATGACGATGGCGCGTTTGGAACAAGCGTACTGAACCATGTTGACAGCGTTATGCAGCGCTGTGTTGGCCTTGAGCAGCAACTGCGGTGGAGATGTGAGATCAGGCGTCATCTTGGTCACTTCCTTGATTTCGAACGGCGTGTGCAGCTCAGTCCATTGCTGTCGCACGGTTTGCCACACGGCGCGGGCGTCGTCCAGCGCAGTCTGCGCTTCACGCCACGGACAGTCCGCGCTCGGTGGCAGCGGCATGAGGCTCGGGTGCTCGCAGACAAGGAAGGCGAAGGCACAGAAGAGCAGATCACTCGCAGGATCGCTCTCCATCACCTGGTGGCTCAGCAGCGGCGGGCACGGCGGCACGAGCTGCTCTTCCAGCACGCCTCTCAGCTCGTCTTTGGAGGCAAAAGGTGCTCGCTTGACGATGTCAGGCTGGCGCACATTCATAGACGACGACTGACGGCGCTGTAGGTGGTGATGATGTGGATGAGGGTGGGGATGACCAGGGGCAGCGGTCGTGCTCGCAGTGGACGCTGCGCTCGTTTTCGTATTCGTTGGCGCCGCTTCTGGCGCGGACATGGCCGCCATGTATTGGTGCGCTTGGTGCTTGTGTGTGAGCACGTGCTGGAGCACATGGCGCAGCACATACATGTTCTTCATGTCGGAGCTGTAGTTCTGCACGAAGCCTCCGGGTGACGTCTTGTAGTAGCGGAACGTGGCGCTCTTGGACAGCTGGTAGTTGATCCAGCGCAGCACGAGTACATCGGACGGCAGCGCCAGCAAGTCGGCCATTTCTTCGCCCTTGGCCACGAGCGCGGTGACGTCGACGTACTGGTTGGGCGCCAGACTCTGCAGCATGTTCTGCAAATGGTCGCACTCGACGTCCACAAATGCGAGGCAGAGATGGCCCCACTGGTTCACAATGGCCTGCAACTTGCGTTCGTTGCACGTCTTGATGCGGGCATCGAGCTGGGCCAACAGGTCTTCCAGCGCCAGCAGCTGGCGCTTGGCGTGGTCGTAGTGCTCGCGGTGGTCTTTGGCCTCGAGTTTGGCGCTTTCAATCTGCACCTCGAGCTTGACGAGCAGCTCCTGGAAGTCCTGCTTGTTCTCGAGCAAGTGCTGCAGCTTTTGCTGCGTGCGTTGGATCTTCTGGTTCTTGGCAAACGCAGCCCAAAGCCGGAAGAGCCGCTGCAGACGCTGCTTGCTCCAGCGCCTGCTCGTCTTCTCGAGCAGCACGCGCGTGTACTTCTTGCGCAGAATGATCTTCTTCCAGTCCACGAGCGCCTGCTTCATCACAACGCGCGCCCAGCGCTGCGCCACGCGGTCGACCATCTTCTCTTTCGTGCGGAGCTGCTTGGTCATGAACGCGTGCTGTCGATCTAGCTGCTCCCTGTGGCCACAGAGGTAGTGTCAGCATCAGTGGTCGCATTTTCCATGGCCGTCCTGCCTCCCACCTACAGCTTGTCGTTGAGTGCTGCTTTGGCCTCGATCATGGCGTGGAGCTCTGCGAAGTAGGCGCGCTGCGCCATCATGCGCGCAATGGTGATCTCTTTGGGTGGCGGCTCGTTGTCGCTGGTGTCGTCGTTGAACGCGCCGCCCTCGTACAGGTTGCTCTCGTCGTCCTCATCGTCGTCACTGCCATTGCCGGTGTGGTAGTGGTCGTAGCGCAGTCGGCGCGGCAGGTAGATGGCGCTCGTGGTCTCCCGCAGCAGCGCCTGCATGAGGTGGTGGAAGCGTGAAAACTTGCTGCTCACAACATCGAGCAGCTCGAGACTGAGCGCCGTTCGGAAGGCATTCGGCGCCCCGAGGTGCTCGGTCGACTTGACGGCGCTAGCATAGTGCGTCTCGAGCGCCGCCGCTGTGTGTCAGCATCGACACAAAATGAGCCAAAAGATGAAGGTTCATGCGGATGAGGACGAGGAGGAGGAGGAGGAGATGGTGGGGATGAACATAACCCACGCACCTTCGAAGTGGAAGTCGACGGCTTCGTCCTCGCACGTCTGGCTCCAGCGCGCAACGGTCTCCTGCCGCGCCGTGGCGTCCACGCGGAGCTGCGAGACGACGCGCGCGTACTTGCTACCCAGCCCCGTCGAAGCAGCACCAGTAGCACCACCACCACCACCAGCAGCGATGTCGCTGGTGCCGTCATGCTCAGGCTCCATGTCCATGGCGTTCGCCACTTGGTGGCTGCGTCGTGGTCGCTTCGAAACGACGCAGACGTCGCTTCGCGCCCGCGGGCGATCGCTGGGTCGGCATCTTCACACACACACATCACTGCGGGCAACCCAACGATGGGATCACAGAAGCAATTCCATGGGTGCTCGCGCAGTCCCGACCTCCGCCAAGAGAGCGAGAGAGAGAGAAGCAGAAAGCGAGGTCGCCGTCGTGGAAGACGCAGGGCAAGGCAACTGCACGCAGTGCATGCATGCGTGTGCGCGGTGCCTGACGTGGGTGGAATGCGGTGTGCGAGTGTGGGGCACTGTTACTAACGACGCGCGTCCAACGAGCTGATCAGACGCAGAACGACTGCCAACTGCCCCGTCCAGCGGCTCGTCAAACTGGACGACAACACAGCCAGCGACTGGCATATCCAGCCCGAGAGATTGGGTTTCCCATGGCAGACAGCGCCTTTATCCATTGCGAGTGGCATTGGATGATTTCGCATCGAACTTGGTCAGGAGACCTGACCCAAAGGCCACGAACTTCGATAACGTCCTATCCACGATGCAGTAGAAGCTAGTGGTCGCAATCATCGTGACGTGGTGCATGCCCATGGAAGGCGGGGGGGGGGGCGCGCAGTTGTCCTGCAGATCTGGCGTTGCGGTTCCACGCGCTCCACGTCGACAAGCGGACAGCCTGCATTGCTGTGCGTGGTTTGCGTGGTTGCGGTCGTCCAGGCACATGACTGGACGAGCGGGCGGTGGACGCACCTGCACTGCGTCAACTGTGGCGAGGTCGGTCCGGACGACCGTGCGGTGCTCCCAACCGCGCGCCGACCCTCTTCTGGACGACCGAACGCTCAACGTTCTGCCACCGAACACGCGTACAGAACGGTTTTTATTATATCGAACCACCGTGAGGATGTGAAGTGAGAGGGTGGGGGGACAGCCCAAGTGACTTCGTTCCAGCATGGCGGGTGAACACTTTGGGGTTCTGAAATCTGGGTAAAACCCAGTGATGTTTATTTCGTTTCAACCTTGTCCAACTCAGCAGTAGCACCACCGCTGGTGATGGTTGGTGGGTGAATCCGTGACCAAAAAAAATGGTAAAACAGGGGAAATGGGAGTCGTTGAGGCGAGCAGATCCAAACAAGATTGGCAAGCGGTCGAATGCCAATGCAAAGGCTTTGGCTGTTGGTGGCGTCTACGTTCTGTGCTGGTTGGAGCGAAGAAGATCGTGCGAACATGCGCGGCCTTCGACGTTTGGCGCCTGCGTCATCCACGATGGGCTTGAGGAACACTGGTCGGGTGGCACACCCGGGCGACATGGCCGCTTTCTGTGCCCTTGCGGGATGTGCAGGGTGTTGCACGAGGTCATTCCATTCACGCCACCGCCGCCACCATCCCTCCGAACGCTCTCTTTCTCCTCATCTTGGACGCTGTCCCTCATCAGTGAGCTCAGGCGCCTGCTTGAGCTCGGGCGCGCTTGATCCTCACTTCTCAATTTGCCAGCGCACATTCCGAAGCCCCCAGCCTCCTGTCAAGAATGGCGTCCATTGCCAAGGTTGATCTGGTCGAGCGCACGTCGTACGTGAGCTCGACCGTCCAGAAGAATGCCGATGGTTATGAGGCGGCTAAGACGCCTGATCACCTCGAAGGCGCTCTGCGTGAAGGCGGTGCCCCGTCGCTGCTGTCCCGCGAGTCATTCGGTCTGCTCACGCAGTACGCGGCCGTTGGTCTGGTCTACTCGACGTTGCCAAACACCATCTATCCGTTCCTCACGGCCTACCTCAACATGGAAGGCACTCAGACGACCTCGGCCAAGGCCCTGCTGTCCATTCCATGGTGCTTCAAGGTGTTCGTCGGCATCATCTCCGACTGCTTCCCACTCTTTGGCTTCCGTCGTCGTCCGTACATGGTGATCGGCTGGCTCTTGTGTGCTACGTGCCTCTTGACCATGGCGTTCATGCCAATGCCAAAGATGTACTTCACCAGGCCAGAACTGCGTGAAGTGGATCCAAGCAAGTACACTCCCGAACAAGAAGCGATGATCAACTTTGATGCCCCAGATGCTGGTGGCAAGTACATCATGCTCATGATGTTTGCTTCGTTCGGCTACCTCATTGCTGATGTCGCCGCTGATGCCGTCGTCGTCGAGTACGCTCAGCGCGAGCCCGAAGCCGTCCGTGGCCGCACGCAGACCGCCATCTACACGACCCGTTACTTCTTCAGCATCTTCGCCCAGATCCTTTTGGCGTTTGCGCTCAACTCGTTCGATTACGGCGGTGACTTCAGCTATGGCATCAGCTTCGCCAATGTCTGCCTCATCCTCGGTCTCTTCGTTCTGCCAGTCATCCCAATGACGTGGTTCTTCGTCAGCGAAAGCAAGGTCACCGACGCTCCATCGGTCGGCACGTACATTGGCAACCTCTGGGCCAAGATCCAGACGCGCGCTGTGTACCAGGTCATCGGCTTCAGCTTCCTGTTCAACTTGTTGGGCGGCTTCGGCTTCGTGTCTTCCGACCCAATGCAGCTGTACTGGGTCAAGGCCACCAACTTCAACATCAACTTGTTGGGTGTTATCGGTACCATTGTCACAGTCATCACGCTCACGCTGACGGGCAAGTATGGCCTCCACTGGAGCTGGCGCTGGATGCAGATCTGGACCCTCGTCGTCGTGTTGGCCATTGACTCCGTTGTGACCATGCTCACGACCTGGGACATCGTCCGCAACCAGTGGTTCTGGCTCGGTGTGCCAATTGTCGAGAACGTGCCAGGCGCCATGGCGTTCATCGTCTCCACCTTCGTCGTCGTCGAACTGGCTGATGAAGGTAACGAGGGTGCCATGTACGGTCTCATGACCACGGTTGCCAACTTGGGTGGTCCACTTGCGCTCACGATCCAGAAGAACGTCGATGGCATGTTCGATGTCTGGAACGCCGATATCATTGCCGATACGCACCACGTGCGCTCGGATGTGACCATCACGATTTTGCTGTCGTACGCCGTCAAGCTCTCCAGTTTGCTGGTACTGCCACTGCTGCCTCGCCAGAAGGCCGAAACCCAGGAGCTCAAGCGCACGGGTGGCTCGAGCAAGAAGATGGGCGCCTTCACCATCTTCTACTTCATCTTCGCGCTCTTCTGGTCGGTCATGGTCAACATTATGTCGATCTTCCCATCGACCAAGTGCCTTGCCATCACTGGTGGCTGCCACAACAAGAAGCACGGATAAGCAACGCCTGCTAGCTGAACTCCAGATCCTCCGATCATATCATTTGCAATAGTTTTGGATGTCCGTATCACTATCGACTGCATATTATGAGTGACGTATTTCTTACTTTCGCACTGCGCTTCTTCCTTCTTTATTGCCTCCTGTGTTCTCGACATGATCTTCAGCGACGGAAATGAACCTGTTCTCCGGCATTTTCGTAACCTTACTAGCCACAACAGCACCCAACCTTTTGATGGAGACCACGTCCACCACTTCCTGGTGCGAGGCAAAAGGTCGCTCGGTAGTTGCTCGGTAAAGCTATACAGCAATGAGCTTCATTGCTAGCAATCCAGCAAGTCCGCAACGTAGGCAAATAGCTTGAAGAGATTCCGCGGACTTGTATGCAGGCAAAAATGGAAAATGAATCAATCCTCGGTATGCAAACGGAGCTCGACACCAAGCAGTGGAGTTATCTAGCTTCGAGGTTCTGCTTCCAGAACGTTCGAGAGTGCTGGTGATCAACGCACCTGTCCATGGGCAGGTGAACAACTTCTCTGATTAACAGACTGTCCGTGGTTTGTATATCCAAGAGGCAACTGTGTGGCTCGTTTCCTTCGTGGCCCTGTCCGACGTGTTCGTGCCTCGAGTAACTCGGGTCGAGTTGGCGATTGCTGGCGACGTGCAGGATGTTGACGCTGTATCACGGAAATGGCGGAGAAATAAGCAACGCGCTGCCGTCAACACAATATGTCCAAGCAAGGTCACTGTGGCGTGGTGATGTGACCGCCGCTTGCTTCGTGAATCTTTGCTGGGACAGCACAAGCGCAATCTGCTTTCACAGCAACATCGCAATTGGGCTAGGCCACACGCAGTCCTCGGGTTCGCGTGGCTCTCGCACTTGGAAGTGCCGAGCAGCCTCCCTCGATGAATCATCGAGGAGGAGTTGATGGATCCATGCTGCCTCGCCCGTGGCGAGGCGCCACTTTCGCCAATCACCAAAAGCAACCACGTGGTTGCATTCGTGGCGTCACTAGGACGAACATCAGGCGTGACGCCGTGGTGTCCTCCATGATTTGGATACATCCGTCAACTTCAAGGCTTCAAAGACACGCTGTCGGTGTCTCTGTCGAGTCGACGTCGCTTGTCACGCCATGCAGCAACCAGCGCTCAGAGCGTGGGCAGCCTCATGCCCATATCTATGCCGCCGCGCTTGCTCTGGTCGAGCAGATCGACGCAGGCGAAGGGCGACGTCAACGTCGGAAGCCGTGAAAGATCGCGCGGAGACAGCTGGTGCATGGACATGGAGGATGCCGCTGCGCACTGCTGCCGCTTGCTCCTTTTCATTACACGTTTTGCAGCATTGCAACAACAACAACAACAACAACACGCAGCTAACTACTCGACACACAGACGCACACACGCGATCCGCCAGCCACTGCTAGCAAGTCTGTGTTCGTATTCGCAATGGAACACGAGCCCACAATGGACGCCCCGCCGGCCACACACATCGAGAACCATCCGCGGTACGAGACCGGCGAAGACATGATGAAGCAAGGAGCAGAAGCCCTGCACGAGCAAGTGGCCAGCAAAGTGGAGCTGGCGCTGGGCCGCGCCATGCCGCAGATCGAAGTGCGCTTCAAGGGACTGTCGATCGTCGCGGACTTGGTGTCACTGGAAGACCAAACACAGCGAGATCATGTCATTGCGGATGACAGCGATCTCACGCCAGAACAACAGCAACAAGCGCGTCGCGCACATCATCGCGCCAATGACCTGCCGACGATTCCCAACCACGTCATGAAAAGCGTCGCCAAGTTTTCGTCCAAGAAGCATCACGTCCACAAGCACATCGTTCGCAACATCACAGGCAGCTTCAAGCCTGGCACCATCACGTTGATCCTCGGTCAGTCTGGCTCGGGCAAGTCTGCGTTGATGAAGTACTTGAGCGGTCGGTTCCCTGTGGACAAAGGGATCCGCGTGGATGGCGAAGTCTCGTACAACAGCGTGCTGCGCCAAGACATCGTCAAGCGCCTACCACAGTTCGTGGCGTACGTCACGCAAAGCGATCGCCATTTCCCGACGCTCACCGTCAAGGAAACTCTCGAGTTCGCTCACGAATGCTGTGGTGCCGAGCTATCGCAGCGCGCGATCGAGTACATGACCAACGGCTCGCCCGAAGAGAACCAGCAAGCCGTCGAGTTGGCACGCGCGATTTTCAAACACTACCCAGAGATCGTCATCGAAGAGCTCGGGCTGCAGGATTGCCAGGACACGATCGTTGGCAACGCCATGTTGCGAGGCATCTCTGGTGGCGAGCGAAAGCGACTGACCACGGGCGAGATGGAGTTCGGCATGAAGTACGTGACGCTAATGGACGAGATCAGCACTGGATTGGACAGCGCCGCAGCCTTCGACATCATCAACGCCCAGCGCAGTATCGCCAAGCGCCTTCGTCGCACGGTCGTCTTGTCACTGCTGCAGCCATCACCCGAAGTTTTCGCGCTCTTTGACAACGTCATGTTGCTGAACGAAGGTGAAGTGATGTACCACGGCCCATGCTCAAAGGCCGTGGAATACTTTGAGAACCTCGGCTTCGTGTGTCCACCGCGACGCGATGTTGCCGACTTCTTGTGCGACTTGGGGACAGACCAGCAGGTCCAGTACCAGATCAAGTCGCCGCCGCATGGACACAAGCACCATCCACGGCAAGCACGCGAGTTCGCTGACATCTTCGAGCAGTCCGACATCTATGCGAAGATGATGGAAGAGATGGATGCACCAATCGATCCAGAGCTCGCAACCAATGTGGTCAACCACATGGATCCTGTCCCAGAGTTTTACCAGTCGTTTGGGGCGAGCATGCGGACACTGCTGACGCGCCAAATGCGATTAACCATCCGCAATCACGCGTTCTTGAAGGGACGTGCGCTCATGGTGATCGTCATCGGCTTGATGTTCTCGAGCGTCTTCCACGACTTCGATCCGCGCAACGTTCAGGTCGTCATGGGCATCTTGTTCGCGTCCATCATGTTCCTCGCCCTGGGTCAAGCCTCCATGTTGCCAACCTTCTTCGCCGCACGCGAGGTGTTCTACAAGCAGCGCGCTGCTAACTTCTACCGCACGTCCACGTATGTACTCGCCAACTCGATCTGCCAGCTGCCGTTCTCTTTGATCGAAAGTCTGGTGTTCGGGTCGCTCGTATACTGGATCTGTGGCTTTGTGCCCAAAGCGGAACTGTTCATTCTCTTCCTCGTACTGCTGGTGCTCACCAACATGGCGTTCTCTGCCTGGTACTTCTTCCTGTCGGCTGTGCCGCCCAATCTTCATATCGCAAAGCCGTTGACGATGGTCTCATTGCTGCTGTACGTGCTGTTCGCTGGCTTCGTGCAGACCAAGAAACAAATCCCCGACTACTTCATCTGGGCCTACTGGATCGATCCCGTCGCGTGGGCCCTTCGAAGCATGGCCATCATGCAATACCGTGACGACCGCTACGCCGTTGACGTGTACCACAAGGAACCCAACGTCAACTATCGCCTAGCGTACAACATGACGATGGGTGAGTTCTACCTCACGCGCTTCGATGTGGAGACTGACAAGCAGTGGATCGCGTACGGATACATCTACATGGCTGGCGCGTATCTGCTCTTCATGTTCATGTCGTGGTTCGTTCTCGAGTATCATCGCTACGAGCGCCCGGAGCACATTTCACTCCCCGAAGAGGACGACGACAAGGAAAGTGAGGTGAATGATGAAGCCGAAAACGAAACGATGTACTCGCTGGTCACGACACCCAAGCATTCGGCATCGCCAAACGACAGCGATGTTGCTGTGACGATCAACCGCCGCGAACGCTCCATCACGCCCGTGGCCATCGCCTTCCAGGACATCTGGTACACGGTGCCAGATCCAACGCACCCAAAGCAGACTCTGGACCTGCTCAAGGGCATCAGTGGCTTCGCGCTGCCCGGCAAGATGACGGCGCTCATGGGGTCGTCTGGCGCTGGCAAGACCACGTTGATGGACGTAATCGCAGGACGTAAGACGGGTGGCAAGATCCGCGGCAAGATCCTGCTCAATGGCCACGAGGCCACAGACCTGGCCATCCGACGATCGACGGGCTACTGCGAGCAAATGGACATCCACTCGGAAGCTGCGACGTTCCGCGAGGCGTTGACGTTCAGTGCCTTCCTCCGACAGAGCAGTGACGTGTCTGCGGCTGCCAAGTACGACTCGGTGGATGAATGCATCGAGCTGCTGAACATGGAGCCGATCGCGGACCAGATCATTCGCGGTAGCTCGCCCGAACAGATGAAGCGCCTGACGATCGGCGTTGAGCTCGCAGCCCAGCCAAGCGTCATCTTCCTCGACGAGCCAACCAGTGGCCTGGACGCAAGATCAGCCAAGGTGATCATGGACGGCGTCCGCAAGGTGGCCGACTCGGGTCGCACCATCCTCTGCACCATCCATCAGCCATCCTCGGAGGTCTTCCACCTCTTCGATAGCTTGCTGCTACTCAAGCGTGGTGGCGAAGTTGTGTTCTTCGGTGACTTGGGCTTCGAAGGCTCCCGCTTGATCGAGTACTTCGAGGCGATTCCAAGCGTGCACCGCATCGCCAACGGCTACAACCCAGCGACGTGGATGCTCGAAGTGATCGGTGCAGGCGTGCACCATGGCGACGGCAGCGAAAACGATTTCGTGGCTCATTACCAAGCCAGTGCCAACAAGCAGGCGCTCGACGCGCGCATGGGCGACGAAGGACTGTTCCAGCCATCCAGTGCGGTCATGGAGCTGACGTTCAGCAAGAAGCGCGCCGCCACCAACGCGACGCAGCTGCAGTTCCTCATGCGGCGCTTCTGGAACATGTACTGGCGCACACCATCGTACAACTGGACGCGTTGGGTCATTTCGCTGGCGCTTGGCTTGCTCTTTGGCTTGCTCTACTTGGATGCCACATACACAACTTACCAAGGTGTCAACGGCGGCTTGGGCATGATCTTCCTCACTACGGCGTTCATCGGCCTCGTGTCGTTCATCAGCGTGCTGCCCATCGCGTCCGAAGAGCGCGCTTCCTTCTACCGCGAACGTGCCTGCCAGACATACAACTCGCTGTGGTTCTTCCTCGGCTTCACGGTCGTTGAGGTGCCTTACGTGATCGTCGGGTCGTTCCTGCTCATGATCGTCTTCTATCCCATGGTCGGCTTCAAGTCCGTGGACAAGTGGGCGCTCTACTGGCTCAACCTGGCGCTGCACGTGCTGCTGCAGACGTACATCGGCCAGTTCCTGGCGTTCGCGTTGCCGTCCGTCGAGGTCGCAGCCATCATCGGCGTGCTGCTCAACGGCATCTTCCTGCTCTTCATGGGCTTCAATCCTCCAGCCAGCTCCCTGCCCAGCGGCTACAAGTGGCTCTACAACATCACGCCCCAGCGCTACACGTTCTCGACGCTCTCAGCCATCGTGTTTGGCGACTGCCCCGACGACAAGCTCAAGCTACTGGCCAAGGCAGCGATGCTGAAGCAGCCATTGCCCGACATGAGCAGTTGGCCGCTGGGCTGCCAGTTCGTCACGGACGCGCCGCCCAAGGTGGGCCACCCCGTGCTCAAGATGTACCTCGAAGTCGTGTACGGCATCAAGCACGAACACATCGGGCGCTACATGGCGTTCGTCGTCGGCGCCATCGTTGTCTTCCGCATCCTCGCAGCGCTCGCGCTGCGCTA
Source organism: Lagenidium giganteum (assembly GCA_002286825.1). Taxonomy (NCBI): domain Eukaryota; phylum Oomycota; class Peronosporomycetes; order Pythiales; family Pythiaceae; genus Lagenidium; species Lagenidium giganteum. The sequence goes on from NSDO01000262.1 coordinate 28,961, forward strand.
CATCAACCACCAGAAGCGGTGAGCGGCGGCATTGTCACCATGTCGATATATTTTCTCGCATATTGATCGGACCAAATACATTATTAGTTTTCCATGATCATCCCCATAAAATTTCGAGCGATCCAGCATCGAGATTCGGCGTTGGGTGGTGGTGGTGGACCACCGACGATGATCGTCGCATGGCACGAAGACATGCGTCTTGCATCTCCATCGCACATGCAGCCGCTTCAAATGCGTCCCAGTCGCGTTGGTTGGTGGTCGCCTGGCAGCACGCCAACGCTCAAGCGCGCAGCATTGCTGCCGAGCGCGTTCCCATGCGGCGCCGCACAGGGGCGACGCCAAGAGAGTGGGACCTGCCAAAGTGACGCGCCCGACGCCACTACCCGTCCAACCAAAAGGGTGAGGGTTCATCAGCCAATGAAATCGATCCACTTTATCAGAACCAATGACCTGTTGATAACGATTGGTATGAATTGACGTTAATATCCGAATGGACTTGTTACAATTGATATTCTGGAGAGGAGGTTAGGGTTCGAGGGGCAATCTGTGGGGGTAGCTGTTGAACTTCAAGCAGCCGTGGCTTTACAGGCCGAATTTCACTTCCATGTGCTTGCACAAACCTGATGTGAATCGTGGAAGCTAATATCCCTTGAGAATACAGTGGAGCTCTGATTGGAAAGACGTCAAGACTTACCTGCATGAATGAATAGACTGCACGAAATAGAGGTTTGGTCACTGACGTGCAGCAGGTTCTGGAGGTGGTTCCGAATCCGCGTTGTTTCCACGTTGCAGTTGCCATTCTCAAATCTGAAAGCTTGTGAACACATCTCACCGGCCAGCACCACACTCCGCGCCCCAAGCAAGCCTCAACAGCAACCATGAACCCACAGAACGTGTCGACCATCAACGAAGAGCTCATCTCGAGCACGCACGGCGTCTGCAAGCTCTCGATCTACGAGAACACGCGCATGTCGGGCGAGAACGTCCACCGCGGCAAGCTTGAGAACTATGTCGCCGCTGAATCGTCGGATTTGTGCTCGGACGCCACCGACAGCATGTACGCGAAGAGCCTCATGAGCCTGTTGTCGACCTCGGGCTCGAGCAGATTATAATCTGGAGACCTCCACACTCGCGAAGTCGAAGAACCTACTCTCTGCGGCGTTCTGCTCTCCAATGCGCTCGGCTGCAACGCGCTCTGGGTGGATTCCTCGCTCTTGAACTGTTCGTTTTGTATGTCCTTGCATCTCGCGCTATTTAATAATTAAAGCATCCGTTGCTCAAATGCTGGTGTCTGCTTTCGTTTGCTGGTTGAGCTTGTCGTTGGCAGCTGGCGCTGGTTTGTGGAATCTGTGGATGCGTGTGATGGGCTTCATCGTTCCTTGCGGACGTTAGTAGCTCAAGCGTTGGCTCATGAGCACCAACGCATTCGCATGTTGCGCACCGTTGGTCGCGGAATTTCCCACAGCGCTCCATGCATGTGTTCTCCTCACCAGATGCTACCAGGCATAATCACAGAGATCGGGTACCTGTAGCCGAGGCCGACTGATGACAGAACAAGACTAGCGGTACCACATGCGTCGTCATCGGTCTCCGCAAGCAATGCCAGAACGCGAGTCCACGTGAGAACACATCGCGCATTAGCGCACAGGAACGATGGCAAAGGGCATCGACAAGGACGCAAAGGACACCATCCACGCGTCGCACTTGGTGGTCTGTCAGCATGGACTGCACGGCAGCGACGCAGACTTTGTGCATTTCGTGCGCTTGTTGCACGAACACCTGGCCCATGCCGACGTGTTCGTGCATTCGGCCACGTGCAACGCCCAGGGCTTCTTCCAGACGTACGATGGCGTCGACACGGGTGGGCAGCGGCTGGCAGACGAGATCTTGGGGCTCAGCAAGCGCATGCCCAACCTCACCAAGTTCTCGCTCATCGGCCATTCGCTCGGTGGGCTGTACAGCCGCTACTGTCTCGGGATCCTGTATGCACGCGGATTCTTCCAAAATGTGCAGCCGATGGTACGTCCCGAAGGTTTATGAACAGTATAAGCATGTCCTCATGCCTCACGATGCGCGAGCAGAACTTTGTGACGTTGGCGACGCCGCACTTGGGTATTCGTCGCCCGCAACGCGGTTCCTTCAACTTCATCTACAATACCGTCGCACCTCGGTTGTTTGATCGCACCGGAGACCAGCTCTCGCTTCGTGACACAGCGTCGGACCTCACGCAGCAGCTCTCAGTGAAGGCTGACCAGGGCAAGCTCAGTTCGTTCGAACCCACAGGTGACTTGTGGGTGACAGCATGACGAGGTTTCGATGGCAATGCTGACCCATCCCTCGTTGTGTATATGTCTGCAGCGTTCACAGATATTGAGGGGATGATGTTTGTTCGAGTGACCAAGACCAGCTCTGTGGTGTCCACGGACGATTCGGATGACATCTTCATCGATCGCCTGTGCGAGCTCCGGGGCCGGAAGCTTTCCATTTTCACGCACCACTCTCCTGACGAGACCTTACCTGAGCAGAAGATAAAGAAGCTGCTGTGTACACTGGACTTGGCATACGCAGATGTTACGCTGGTGTTGGCCGCGGACGATCGAGTCACTGAAGCTGAACCCATGAGTATCGCAAGCGCCAGCAGCAGTCTCTACAGCGCCGTGTTCAGTTTGTCCGGTCGAAGCGATCGCTTGGCACTTACCAACGTGGCTTCTGGGCCGATCGAGTTGCGAATCCGATACGCTGCCCCCAGCGAAGCTAATGCAAAGACGAAGACAGAGGATGTGCTGTGCGAGATCCACATCCCAGAAGAGGAACTGCGGAGCAAGTGGAAATGGCTGGTAGCCCTCAGCAACAGCGTGTACGGCATCAAGTGCGAAGCACGATCTGACGTCGAGCCAGCGACTGCGCGGACTAAACCACGGCGAACGCAGGATGAAAACGCATCCAACGCTCTACTGAGTTGCCTCGCGCGGGGACAGTTTATGCAGGCGCTTCAGCTTTTCAAGTCGAGGTCGCTGTATGCGAACATCTTCTTTGACTTCCAGGTTCCATACTCGTGTGCAGCTATCCGCGCATTCAATCCGTATCGTCTAGAGCCAAGCAAATGCGTGATGTCACCGGTTTACCATCATATCACACTCAACTCGCTCTGGAACGCGCCCTTGCTTCGAGAAACGCTTCACCCCGAACTCAAGGCGACCGCGGTCAAGAAGTCTCCAATGAAGTCTCATTCTCGCAAATTCTCGTCTGGTCGGTCCAAAAGCCGCAGTTGGCGACATGCAATGACGGCTGCAGCAGGCGATGACGATGATGACGAAGCTCCAGGCTCCTTGCAACGACACTCATCAGCAGTGTCGTTGTTCGCAGACCAGAAACGTAGCGACCCCTTTATCGATGGCCAGCAGTTGCTTGATCGTCCGCAGGAGACATTCACAACTGACCCCGCACGAGATACTTTACGCGGTATGTTAGTGTCGCTACAAAGTGTGGGTTGGCGTCGATTTGACGTGTTGTTCGAGAACATGCTCGCGCACGAAAAGATCATTGCGAAGCGTGCGAGCGCAGACAAACCTTTGGATTGGGGCCTCGATGTCGTCCATCACTTGATGGATACGTTTTACATTTAACGCCAACATTCCACATGAGCCCGAATGGCTCAACCTACGACAACTAGTCACGCAATAACTAAAGCAACCTAACTTCTCCAATATAGCAAAGCTTCACACGGATGCTTCGACAGATAAATATCCGACCAGGAGCCTTCCTACGCAGCAACCAGCTCGACACGACCATACAGCACGCCATTCACTTCATCCATGCGAACCTTCTGAAGCTGGAATTGACGTACACGTCGCGTTTGCAAGTGCATCTGATGGCGATACGTGTTGTTGGAAGATGGTTGCTCGATGAATGCCTGAAGCACTTCCAGCAGCTCACCCTTGGGCAGTTTCCCCTCCTTGGATGGCGTGAGCGCTTCGGTCGTCGGCACGTAGCCCAGGAACACACGCGTGCAGTTTGTCATCAGCGTACCGTTGATGGCATGCGTCATGTTCCAGAAGCGCAGGTCCTTGAGCACAATGGCCTTGTTGCCAGACGCAGGATACGGCTCCAGCTGGTACAGAATCGGGATCTCTTGAGGAAACACTTCCGTCTGCACAACCGGAGTCACCAAAGCAGAGCCTGCGCGATGCAATCGATGCACAAAAGGATCAACGAGGTCGAACGAGTGAAGCACCGCCAGCGGCGCCGAGAAGAACGTAGCGATGGCCAGCGGCAGCAGCAGCGTCAGGAAGTTCTTGTCCGCAGCGTGCATGGTGCACGTTCCTTGAACCCGACCTTCGCCTCAATCGTGTTGCAGGAGCTGTGGAGAATGTGAAATTATCGCGCACTCCGTCACGATCCAGGCGAGCACATTGAAGGCAGGCACTACCGTCCTCCACGTGGCCTCGAAATTTCACTTTTCCGAGCTTTGTTCCCTTTTCGCGTCCTTTGACCTTCCTCACTGGCTTCGGGAGGACGCCGAATGCGAACTTAGAGGGCCAGCCATTGCGCACTTTGGTTCAAACCATCAAGTATCCATTCCAACCAATGGCTTTTTTCGTATTACCAGCGAAATTGGCCAAATGTACGTCAATTCTGTTATTACTTTTTGCCTTTTTTCTTGCCACCTTTCTTGCCTTTCTTGTCGGCTTCGGCAGCTTTCCTTTTTTCCTCCTTGCGTGCCAAGTGTTGGCGGAATGCTGTCTGAATGATGCGTGCGGCAGTTGTCTGCGCCTTGAGCTCTTCTTTGCGAAGAGCTTCGAGTTCCAGCACGCGTTTGCGCTCTTCTTCTTTTTCCTGGATAGCTGCCATTTCGTCCTGCCACCGCCGCTGGAAAATCTCGAGTTTCTGAGCGTTCTGGGCTTTCTGCTGTTGCAGAGCCTGCAGCTGCTGTTGTTTGCTTTGGGTGTCTTGCTGATATTTCGCGGTCCATTCCATGAGCTCAGCCTGGAGCTGGTCTTGTCGGTCTTTGAGGAACCCGACTGTCTCGTCATGCACGCGCGTCTCCAGCGCGCACTTTTGCTGCAGTTGCTTGATTTTCTCTTCTTGCTCTTCCACTAGCTGATGATACATGCGAGCAGTACTGGCACGCTTGGCTTTCGCTTCGTTTCGTGCGTAGCGGATGTCAATCTGGGTTTTAGACTTCACTGCCAGCAGTTGCTCTTTCAACTGCAAGATGCTGTTCTTGTGCTCAGTCACTTCCTTTTGGTGCTCCATCTTCTCGCGCGACAGTTCAGACGTTAGGCGCTTGACTTCCTCAACGGCTTCCTTCTCTTTCTTAAGAATCTCGTGGGCCTTCTCCTGTGTGCTCTTGCCCTCGGCCACAAAGGACAGCAACGTTTCAAATGTGCCGTGCTTCTTGAGTTCGGCCAGCGTCTGCATCAGCAACTCCAGCAAACTCTCACGTTCTTGCTGGATCTTCATCAGGTTGCCCGCGAAGTTCGGGTTTTCCTTCAGATTGCGACACAAACTCTTGGTGGACTCTCGTAATAACCGACTCACGTCCTGAATCTCACGTTGGTTCTCCTTGAACTTCGATTTGTTGGCCAAGCCCTACACAATTGCAAAGGTACATTCACAAACCATTCACGGGCTCGAACCAAATGCACAGCCACGCCACACCTTCAGCACAGTCCGTTGGGCGATCAGTTTCTCATATTTCGCTTCCAATTGTCGCTGCTCTTGGATGATCCGCGAGATCTCTTCCCCCACGATTTGGCTCAGTTCCTCGCGGTGCTGCAAGATGTCGGGCGTGATGCTGCCCAGGAAGCTCATCTTCTCGAGCGATTCCTCGAGGATTCCACATGCTCGCAGACTCTCCGTTGGCGTGAGCTTGAACGTCGTCGACATGTTGTGCTGCCGCCTCGCCTGTCGACCGAGCGAGTGCGCGCAGTCAAGCGAACAAGCGAAACGTCACGACGCATGGCCCAGAGCAACAGAAATAGAGGGGCACCATGAGAGGTCGTTCCAGCACTTCTACAGATCTCGAAAATGTCATGAATCTGCTCTAACGGTGGCGTTGTATTATGAACCGCATTTGCTAGGCAACGGATTTATGCAATCTTGCACGGCTCAAAGAAGCCTTGTGACGAGCCTCGGTTACCCGCTAGATCGACCGTGGTGAGGTCTTGGCTGGCCATTTCAGTTAGCTGCGCGCGGTGGATGGCCGAAATGAGGCCATGGAACGCTTCCTCGACATTCATGCCAGTCTTGGCCGAGGTCTCGATGTACGACATGTGGTGCGCCGCCGCGTATTGCTGGGCTTCTTCCGTCGTCACGACGCGTTGTGGGGCGGAGATATCACACTTGTTGCCAACCAGCACGGCATGCAGGCCAGGTTCAGCGACATTGAGCAATTGGTCGAGCCATTTCTCAACACCGAGCAAACTTTGTCGGTCGCACACATCGAAAATCAACAGCGCACCGACGGCCTTGCGGTAGTAAGTGGTCATCATGGCGTGGAAGCGCTCTTGACCAGCTGTGTCCCAAATTTGGGCCTTGACATCGACACCGTCCACTTGCATCACGTGCGTCAGGAATTCCACACCAATAGTTGACGTGAACTCGCTACTGAACTCGCCCTTATTGAGTCGGCTGAGCAGGTTCGTCTTTCCGACACCCGAGTTTCCAAGCAGGATGACTGCAAAACCAGGAACAGTCAGCACGAGGAACATCCCGAATGATTAGCACGCCGCGTTCTTACTTTTGTTGACACCAGGCTTGACGGCGGCTTTGGTCACTGGGCGCGGTACTGCAGTGACGTACTCGCCGGCTCGAACTTCATCCACCACCGGTGGTGGGTTGGTGACGTACGTCGTTCCGTACCTGCCAACAAGTCCAGTTAGCACTCAGAAACTGCGCCATGAAGGGCGCAATGAAGCGATCTAACGACTTACTTCTTGTCGAGCTCAGCGTATAGCGCCGGCATCTGGTGACGATAAGTTGCCACAAGCAGATCAACATCCTTGAGCTTCTCGAGCTGCCCGCGCTGAGTGTAGAAGTCCCGCAGGAACTCGTGCGGCGTCATCGTATGCGCATCGCTCAGCAAGTTGAACGGATTGATGGCCTCAAAGAAGCCCACAGAAGCAGATCCCTTGCGCGTGACTCCGGCCATTGTGGTCGCTAGCTGTTTTGCTCCGAGAACCGACGGACGATGCTGGGTGGTGCGCCCGAGTTCTCAAATGCGGCGGCATCTACCAGCAGCACAACGAGGCGCACTCTATCATCCACCTTGGACCTAAATAGCCTTCGCTCGCTGCGATCTCTTCCGCCGAGACCAACACCATCCATCATCAGGCCCAGCGCCATTTTAGCGGGCATCCAGACAAAATAGCAACTCTTAGTGGCCGTAGCCATGCGTTGTTCAGTATTCGTACCACTATGTGTGACACCAATTCTGCCCCCTGTGTCAGTATCTTCAACGAATAAGAAATAAGACCCACAGTGCCACTAAAATTTGGACACTGTCCGAACCGGCGTGGTACCGGTTTCCGTCGGTATCGTCACAGTCATCGCTGATCGCAATATCTGCATTGTCGCCACCAAGCTCCGCCGAAGAAGCGCCACAGAACCCGACCACGCAGACCACGCCGACGCCACGATGCTGAAGGAACAGGACCCAATGATTGAGCTCATCCGCGAGTGGATCATGTCGCCCGTGGACGAGTCCGCCGGGCTGCATCTGAGCGTGCTGGAGGTGTTCCAAGTCGTCGAAGAGATGATCGCCGAGCACGTCACCAGTCCCGAGAACTCGCGACTGAAGAAGTATTTGCCCAAGGTCAAGAAGATCTTCCTGCCGCTGGAGCTCACGCGTGCAGTACATGAGGTCAGTTCGCGCGCTATCTGTCTGTCTGTTGGTCTCGCGTGAATGTGTTGTGTGGCTGTGAGTGGTGTGACGCAATGGAATGCTTTGGCTGCATGCGCAGTATGACGCACGCACACACTTCCTCGCGCGCAAGCGCGTGCCACCGACGTTCAAGGAAGTGCGCCATATTCTCAACCTCGCCACGGTATGTGCTGCCATGTCCTCGGAGCAAGCGCGTTGGATTCATTATGTTATGTCTCTCAACGGCGCATGCAGATCAATGCCATTGCAGCGCACCTGAAACTCGTGACCTTCGATGCCGATGACACGATCTACGAAGACGGCGGCACCATCAGCGCCAACTCGGGCATGGTCTCGATCATCGTGCAGCTGTTGCAGCGTGGGCTTGTGGTCTCGCTCGTCACGGCCGCCGGCTATCCGAACGGCGCCGCCAAGTACGAGCAGCGCTTGCGAGGCATCCTCGAAGGCCTCGAGCCACTGACGACTGAAGAACGCGCGCGTTTCCTGGTCATGGGCGGTGAATGCAACTACTTGTTCGGCACGCACACGCACCCAGACACTGGCAAGGTGTCGCTCCGCGCCATCGACGGCAAGCTGTGGAAGGATGGTCGTGGCGTGCGATGGCAGCAGGAGGATATCACGACCATGCTCGACCTGGCTGAGAAGACGCTGCGCGAGACGACGCAGGCGCTGCAGATGCCAATCGAGATTATGCGTAAGGAACGTGCCGTGGGCATCCTCAATCCGTCGACGACCAAGCGCTTCTCGTACGAAAACCTCGAAGAGATCTGTCTCACCGTGCAGCACGCGCTCAAGGACTGCACTGTGCCACACTGCGCGTTCAACGGCGGCAACGACGTGTGGGTCGACGTTGGCAACAAGGCCTTGGGCATCCAGGCGCTGCAGAAGTTCGTCTTCCGATTCCTGCCCAATGAACTGTCGGGCGGCAGCGAGGAGCTGAGCATCATCGAGGGGATGGAGTGCCTGCACGTGGGTGATCGCTTCACGCGCACGGGCAACGACACGCGTTCACGCGACGCCGCGACGACTGTCTGGATCTCGGACCCGCGCGAGACCGTGTACATCATGAAGAAGCTGATCAAGGCCATCGACCGGTCGCGAGGCACGGCGCTGCCGGCCAGCGTGCTCGATCAGCACGAGGCCACCGTGGAAGCAGCCATCAAGGCCGGCACCAAGGACTCGATCAATGTCATGGACGCTGCGCAGTGAGCACCACTCGGTCAGCACTGTCTGAATGCTTGACCATAGGAAACGGTAGTACAACGAGCGAGCGAGAGAGAGACCGTGTAGGCCGCGTCTCAGTACATGGTCGCGTCCGCGTCAGTATCGGAGAGCGACTCAGCCGCCTGTGCGCGTAACTCGTCAATGTCTTCTTCGTGAACCAGTACCATGTGATCCTCGTACGCCACTTCCAGTAACAGCGCAGTGTCGTACAGGCATGCGTCGCGTTCTTTGAGCAGACCAAATACTTGCATATAGTCGACCGACTGCTCCAGCAGTTCGGGCTGTGCGATGCGCAACAGCGCCAACGCCAGCGAAAACATCACGCTTGGTCCTTCCCAGATGAGCACATCCAGCAGCCGGAACGTTGTCTCGCTCGGGAAGACCGCACAAAAGAGCGGCAATAGCCACGCGGACGCGAGCAACACGCCCGTGTGCTGCGAGTGCAGCAGCTCCAAGTGGCGGGCGAGCTTGGGCAGACGCTTGTGCACCAGCCACTCAAGCACGATACCATCGGCGCGCAGGCCGCACATGCCTGGCGTGTAGTACGCCGGGAAGAACGACTCGCAGAGTACCACAAGTAGCCAGAACACGCGCTCTTCCATGGCTGCTAGCGGCTCGTTCGGTTGGCGCCAGTGCTCGTGCAGACACAGCAGTTTACCAGCGATGAACGTCATGGACTGGCAGTACCCGAGTTGCTCGTTGTGAGCTGCATACGCCAACAGCACGCGTTCCAGCGATGCCTGGCCTTCGGTCGACTGCGTCCAGCAGTCGTGCCCCGCAAACGTGCGCTGCAAGTCAACCTGGATCTGCTTCCGCGCCGCCGTGAACAGCGCGTGCTCTGGCTCGGCCGCCACGACTGGCTCCGTCAATGTCGATGCCTTGTGAACCATCGACGTAAAGTAATCTTGCGGCGCTTGTTGCTGCTTCTCGAACGCACCGCTGAGGCGCTGGTAGAGGAACGGGCGACACGCTGATGGGATGCCGTTCCAAACAAGACGACGCAGCAGTGGGCTGCTGTGGCGCGTGTATGGGCAGTCAACGTGCATCGGTGGCGCGCTTCCGCACGTGCGCTCCAACAAGGCTACCAAATCAGCGACTGTCGCTGTGGCTTCGAGGACGGCGTTGACGCTCAGGTCGTTGTCATCGCACGAGCCGTGGCAGTGACGATGGAACTGCACGAACTTACGCACTTGCTGTGCCTCGAGGCACTCATGGAGCAGCCGATAGTAGTCATACGACCGCCTCGGGAAACTGGTGATCGCACGGCTGCTGCGACCACCAGCTCGAACGCGGAAGCCCAACGCGTCCACGACGTGGCTGCGCGTGTCAAGTTGACCTGCCATTGCGGTTGTTGTTGTCGGCTTGGGCTCTGGATTGAGCAGCCCTTCGGCTGTCGTGCAGAAGACGTTGGGCACCGTCGGGTGCGGCAGGAACGTAATGCCGTCGGCGAGGAAGAGCGTCCGTAGCAGCAGTTCACCACGCCCAAAGCTCCCATCGCCAGGTTCGGCGCCTCGATTCGACAGCGTGAGCCACTGGAGCTTCGCTGGCAGCCCGCGAACCAAATCCATGAGAGAGAGGCGTGCTGTGCCGATGACGCTGTCGTAGCGCGATTCGTGGTGGACTTCGATGTGCAAGACCGTGCCGAGCACCTCCGGTACTCGCAGTCGCGTCAAGAGCTCGAAACGTGGGTGACGGAAGGCGTGGCGACTACCGGCCTTGATGAGCTCTTCCTGCAGTGTCCCATGCTCGGAGCGCACCATGTACATGAACTTGTGCTTGCGCTTGCCGTTGCTGCGTGCACTTGCGGTGGGTGAGAGCACTCGTGCTACCGCTGGAAAAGTATGTCGACGTGGCTCCCGCAGAGGCAGCTCAAGTGCCACGACGCAGTAATAGCGACCCTGAGCAGCAGCATCTTTCCGAGACAGCGACGTCATGCTACCACTGGTAGCGAGAGCGTTGTTGTTGCCGTTGCTCACGCTCGTTCGGCTGCTACGTTTGCGGCGGGGCGTGTGCACACTCAGGTGGCGTGCTTCGAGGACTTCAAGGTGCAACGTCCCGATAAACGCTGAGCCGAGGTCATGCTGCTGGTCGGTTGGTGACCGCATCGCGCAGTGTTGTCGCATGTGGACACCAATGGCTGTAGTCGTGAAGTCGCCACCGACGGTCGGACACGAGTAGCCGCTGTAGCCGTTCCGGTTAAGCGCACGCATCCGCACGAGGTACTCAGTCTCGGGCTCGAGACCCGTGAGCCAATACTCGGTCGCTTCCGGCTGGATGAGGACGCCGACGGACTCCCACTTGAGCAGGTACGGCGATACGCCTGAGGTCGGCAGCATCAGCATCATTGTGAGCAAACCGCTGCCGCGGCTGAGTGCGGCTGGCCGTTTGCAGAACTCCAACTCGTAGTAGAGCGGCGCCAGAATGTCGGCGAGAACGGAGTTGCTTGGTTCCTCCATAACCCACGAAATGCCCAGCGAGCACGAATCGGAGCCGATGCAGTGCAGCGCGCCTGGTACTGGTGGCGGTTGCGAGACTTGCGTGAGGAAGTCGCGTATCTCGGGTTTCTTGGCCATATCCAACGCTGTTTGGCCGCCACTGGTGCGGGCGTTGATCTGCAGGTCACCCGAGCGTGGCGCATGCAACACGATCCACTGGCACGTGTCGGCGTGACCACCAAGCGCAGCGTAGTGAAGGATGGAATAGCCGTTGGCATCCAGCGACGCCGTACTGAGGTCTGCAAACTGGTCGTTCTCATCGCTCAGCAGCCACTGCAGCACACGCAGACGGCCGTTGTACGCGGCGTAATGCAGCATATTGCGCCCACTGAAGGAAGTGATGGCCATGCGAAGGCGTGTTTGCAGCCCAGAGCACCAATCGATGATGTCGACGCGTCCATGGATCGCAGCCAAATGCAGCACGTGGGTGCCGTTCACGTCGACAACCATCAGGCCTCGTGGCGCGTATTCGTACAACAGCTTGAGCACTTCGAGGGCATTGTCGGTTCCAGATGACACTGCTTCATGAAACGCCGTGCGCTTCCGCGTACATGTTGTCATGGCGTCCACGCCGTGAAACAGCAACCACTTGACAACCTGAACGTTCGCACAACGGCAGGCATGGTGCAGCAGCGTCTTCACATGCTTGTCGTGGAACTGCTTGAGCTCTTCCGCGGCGTCTTGTGGATCATCACCATCGTTCAATCCTTGGACATGCCGCTGCAGCTGATACAGCTTCAAGGCATCAAAGAACCGCCCAAGCTTGATGGCAGCCGTCAAGTCTGCGGGTCCCAATGGCTTGCGCGGCGACGCAGGCGGCGACGCAGTTGGCGAAGCTGGCACTGACCACGGGTCAACCGGCTGCTCCCTGTCGTGGAGTCCACCAGACTCCCGTCGTGTCTCTGTGGGAGCTCGAACCAGCGACGAATCGACGTTGGCGCCGCTGGCCATACGCAGCGGATAAACCATGCCATTGAGCGACACCGTGCTGCCATTGCTGCCTCGGTGCGTCGGCTTGGTCGGACTCAGCTCGTCCTCGTGCTGGTCGCGCAAATTGGCGATGGACGAGCGCTTCAGAAACGGCGCCGCCGTCGCGCCATCGGCCTGGAATTATGGAAAACGAGTGCAGAAATGATGATGAGTGTCACGCGCAGGAGGCACACATGTCGCGACGCAGGCGCTCGCTGCACAAGACGCACCTGCGATGGGTCGAAGAACGCGTCCATGGCGATCGCCGAGTGCCACGCTATGCTCTCGCAGCCAGCCAACGAGCCAGCCAGCCAGTCAGTCAAGCACGCAGGCAGGCAGCGCCCACGTACGCAGTCAGTCGGTCGGTCACTGCGCTGGCTCAAGTGTGTCCTTCCACGAAGAGCTCCAAGCGACGTCGCCAATGGCAATGGGTCGGGTCCGGGTCAGGTCGTTATTTCCAACCGGCCACGCCGAAACTATAAATACACCTGCCAACAAAGTGAGTTGGCAGTTGGGTGCACCCAACATACTGCAAAACCGGTTCTGAGCATCGAGGAACTGGTGGCGGATCGGTTTCCCGAATCTATACCGGATATACCGGTATTAATCTCCCTCATGTTCGCGTTGCGTGCACGTCAACACTTTGACCGAGTGACGTGACCTGAGAACGCCACCAACGAGAATGCTGCGACCAACGCCATCGATCATGCGCACGGGCGCGCGCTGCCTGTCGACGGGCGCGACGCGACAGACGCCTGTGCTGCAGACCATGCTGCCTGCGGGCTGCTTCGAGGGGAAGGTGGCGTTCGTGACGGGCGGAGGCACTGGTCTCGGCAAGGGCATCGCCACGAAGCTGTCGGAACTGGGCGCGACCGTCGCCATCATGAGCCGCAAGCGCGGCGTCGTGGACGTGGCCGCGAAGGAGATCGAGGAGATAACGGGCAACAAGGTCATCGCGCTGCAGGGCGACGTGCGCGAGGCTGACCAGGTCAAGCTCGCGCTCGATGAGCTGGACGAACGCGTCGGAATCCCGACGATTGTCGTCAACAACGCGTACGTTGGAGCGCAAGAGAATCACTTGGATGACTCGGCTGTGGGGCTCTAACTATGATAGCTTTTGTGTGTGTTTGTGTGTGTGTGTGTGAGCAGCGCTGGCAACTTCATCTCGCCATTTGAGCGCCTCAACTCGAAGGGCTTCGGAACGATCGTCGACATCGTGCTCAAGGGCACGGCTAACGTCACGTTGGATGCTGGCAAGCGCATGATCCAGGCCGAGACGGGCGGTGTCTTCCTCAACATCACCACGACCTACGCCGAGACTGGCTCCGGCTACGTGGTGCCGTCTGCTGCTGCCAAGGCCGGTGTTAGCGTGAGTGCACAGTGATCTTTATATACATGTGCCTCGTAAGTGCAACGACTGACCGATTAGGACTCTGTCCTAACCAGGCTATGGTCAAGTCGCTGGGTGCTGAGTGGGGCAAGTACGGCATTCGTTTCGTTGGCATCGCGCCAGGACCGATCAAGACCAAGGGCGCGTTCGATCGCTTGGACCCATCGGGCGCGTTCACCGAAGTGATGCGCAAGAACAACCCGCTCGGTCGCTTCGGTGAAGTGGATGAGTTGGCCAACTTGGCGTCGTACTTGACGAGCGACTACGCCAGCTGGCTCAACGGCGAGATCATTCGCTTTGACGGCGGTGAGACGGTCAGCAACGCCGGCGAATTCAACATGTTTAGCGCTGTGACGCAGGACAAGTGGGATGATCTGGAGCGCGCGATCCGCGAGTCCAACGACAAGAGCAAGAAGACCAAGTAAGGATGGGACAGCATGACCATGCCGTGGCGTGTTCCATGCCAACATACTTTTTGAAACACGGTTTTTGTTTTGCAATGCACGCAGCTGCTAGGTGTGGTAATCAAACCTTTTGCGTGACCTGAATCGTCTCACCTCTCGTGAAGAGACCAGGAACTTCCGGTGCAGCTGCGCGCAAAAGCTTCCAAATCGTGCAGCCGCTCGTACACGTCCGAGCTGGACATGCGCTCGTTCGGTTTGGTGCTGCATACCACGTCCAGGTGCTGAGAGCAGCACCGCATGATCAGCATCACCATGAGCTAGGCATGCACATGCAATGCTCGTACCTCAAGCAAAGCGCGCTTGGTGTCCTCGTACCGCAGCTCTAGTTCTACGACACGCGCACAAACCCGTCAAGATAGCTATTCTCATCGGTTTCAGGGTGGTTCTAGCGCTTGATTGCACCTTTGAGCTCATGCATTTCACGTCGCAGCGCCTTGGCGTAGAGCATGCGTTTGGGCGGTGACGCCGGGACGGGTGGAAGTGGCTCCAGTGCGCCTGGCGGAGGTGTCCGCATCGACCGATGGTGGTTCTCATCAACATCGCCCCATCCATCTACTGCTCGCACGGCCGTGGTTGTGGCAGGGCGCACGGACGCTGGTGGTGCATGGGGTCTGCGCATTCGATTGGAAGCTGGTCTCCGCGGCACAAACTCACGCAAACGACCATCCTGCTGCAGCCGCACCTCACCGTGCTTGAGCGCACGGCGCAACAGCGTCATTTCGTGGGCGTCCATGAGTTGGGGCTTGTAGCCGTCAGGGTCAGCGATCTGGGTGGCTCGCTCAAGCTCATCCCGCTCGATCTGTTCCTTGATCCAGACATCCTCTTCGTCCGTCTCACTCGCCGAGTCTTCGCGGTCGCGCTCGACGTCGCTCCACGAGTCAACGTTGTTTTCAGCAACGCTCTCAGTCTCATCGACGGTCATGCGCTCATCGACGCAGCTCATCGCGGTTGTTTTGTGACTGTCGTCGGTCGTTTGACTGAGTATTCTTGTCCTGACGCAGTTGCATGTATTTCAGTGACGTCGCCATCAGCTGCACGTTGTTCTCGATATGGTTGTGCTTGTAATGTGGGCTCAACACACCGCGCACTCTGTGGCTTGCTATGTAGCGATCGAAGCAGAATCAAGAGTGAATTACAGGTAAGTGATCTCATGCATGTCTATCTACTGCTATGCTACTGACCAATCGTCTGATGGATGGTTGCGAGCTCGTCTTGGAATGGATGGTGATGGAGGATATGTGTCGTGACGT
>NSDO01000262.1:50552-70889 GCA_002286825.1 Lagenidium giganteum
CTTGGAATGGATGGTGATGGAGGATATGTGTCGTGACGTGTCGTTGATGGCTGGTTTGTAAGATGCCTGTTCATTTTATACAGCATGTCGCTAACTGTATCTACGTGTATTACATGCTACGTGCGTATCCTGGGACACCAAGGCAACACCTCCATGACAACAGCATCGCCAGTCAACGGCTACATTGGCGAAAGTCGCGCAACATTGCAGCTCTGTGGACATTGCACCGCAGCTATGCTCTCAGCGTGGCGCCATCCCGGCAAGGAGTCGGCGGTTCGTGTCAGTCTTCGGTGATTCGTGCTCCATCCACACGGGTGCCACCAAAACCACGCATCCATTTTGCTCCAGCGAACGACGCAGTGATCTCACAGCGATCTCCATGGAAACACATGGTTGCAACGCAGTCGATAGCAATCCAGAAAGCAAGGCTGTCGTCGCAGTCCGCAGTTGCATGCAGTCTGAGGATATCCATGGGCGAGACGCCGGACCGCCTACGTCAAGGCTACCGAAAAAGCCACGGTGGGTCGCACGTGCACGACCTGGTTGCTGCTTACAGGTACGACTAGCAGCAGCGGCAGCCACGTTGGCTTAAAATTTCGCGAGAATGTGCCGTTGAGCGGGGCAGGTGGCTGAATATCCATTTCACTCCGCTAGCAATCGATGCAAACGTCTGCACCGAGGTTGAACAACGGTCACCTCCAGCGGTGCTGTTAGGCGAGTGTCCCAGACCAGGCTCATCAAGCGGATTGGAAGCACGTGCTGCCGCCCTGATAACAGCTTCACCCTTGAAGCAAATCCGTGTGTGCTCGCCCGGCAGAGCAGCTGATGGCTTCGGCAGCACCAGCGATCAGGCGCGCAGTGCACTCTTCCAACAGGCGAACACTGCACTGCCAAGCCTCCAGCAGAGACCACATGGCGCCCATGCTGGGTGCCCATTCGTCATTGCGGGCAGGTGGTGGTCAAGAGACCGTGAGAAAATGAACAAGCGCAACGCAGACCTTCAAGTGCAGGATGCAGCGCACAGAGGAGCAGCATGTGTGTGTGTGTGTGTTCATGTTGACTTGGCCAGCACACCTGGTACTGGGATTGACCAGCACCGCATTCACTCACTTCCCAATCCCCCCGCTCCACGCCACGTCCACTGTGGGATCCCAGGCACCTTCGCGTCACCAACCGGCCACCAACTGGCCCAACCCACTCAATCCAGCGACCTGAGTCATGACCACCGCCCACGTGGATCTGGTCGAGCGGACGTCGTATGTGAGCTCGACGCACAACAGCGGCTTCAGCGCCATGAAGACGCCCACGGACGGCATGGACAAGGACGTCGAGCACGGCGCGCTGCGCGAAGGTGGCGCGCCGCACCTGCTCTCCAAGGAGTCACTCGGCCTGCTGGCGCAGTACGCCGCCGTCGGCCTCATCTACGGCACGCTGCCCAGCCTCATCACGCCCTTCCTGACCATGTACCTCAACATGGAGGGCACGGCGACGACGTCTGCGCGCGCGCTGCTGTCGATTCCATGGTCGCTCAAGGTGTTCATCGGCATCATCAGCGACTGCTTCCCCATCCTGGGCTATCGCCGTCGTCCGTACATGGTCGCTGGCTGGGTGCTCGCCTGCGTGTGCCTCTTCGTCATGGCCACCATGTCATTGCCCAGCCCGTACTTCAGCGATCCGTCCATTCGCCACGTCAAGCCGACCGAGTACACGGACGTCCAGCGCGACTCGCTCAACCCAAGCGCGCGCGACGCCGGTGGCAAGTACATCGTGCTCATGATGATGGCCACGCTCGGCTACCTGTTCGCCGATGTGGCCGCCGACGGCGTGCTGGTCGAGTATGCGCAGCGTGAGCCAGAGGAAGAACGTGGTCGCACGCAGACAGCCATCTACACGACGCGCACGCTCTTCACTGTGTTCGCCAACATCGTCATCGGGTTCGGCTTGAGCTCCAAGAAATACGGCGGCGATTTCAACTTTGGGATTGAAGTGTCGGGCGCGTTTGCCATCATGGCCGTCGTCTGCGTGCCCGTCATTCCGATGACGTGGTTCTTCATTGCGGAAAAGAAAGTCGTGGCGCCGCGGTTTGGCGAGTACATCCATGGGCTTTGGGAACTCATCCAGTCGCGCGCCGTGTATCAAGTTATTGCGTTCAACTTCCTTTGGGCCGTGTTTGGCGGTATCACGTACGTGGCTCAGGATCCGATCTCAACGTTCTGGGTTGGGGCGACAGCTTTCAGCTTGTCGATGAGCACGGTGCTCGGGAACATTGTCATGACCATCTCGCTCGCGGCCACCGGCAAGTACGGCCTTCAATGGAACTGGCGGTCCATGCAGGTGGTGACAACCATCGCCATCATCAGTGTCGACGCTGTGTGCACAATACTCACCACGTGGAATGTCATCCGCGACCAATGGTTCTGGCTGGGCCTGCCAATCGTGGAGAACATTCCATACGGCGTCTCGTTCATCATTTCCACTTACGTGGTCGTGGAACTGGCTGGCGACGGCAACGAAGGTGCCATGTACGGCCTCATGACAACCGTCACCAACCTGGGCGCTCCATTCGCGCTCACAATCTCGAAGAACCTCAACTCGTCATTTGCTGTCTGGAACGAAGACATTCAGAACGATAGCTACGCGACGCGTCGCGACGTGACCATCACGATCTTCATCACGTACATTGCCAAGATCGTTGGTTTCGCCTTCCTACCGCTGCTGCCTCAACAGAAGGCCGAGACGCAGGAGCTGAAGAAGAACGGCGGCAAGAACCAGGTCATCGGCATCATCACGCTCTGCTACCTGACGTTCGCGCTGATATGGTCGATCATGGTCAACATCTTCAGTATTTTCGAGAGCACCAAGTGCCTCAAGATCACGGGCGGCTGCAAGCAGTAAGCGCTCAGCTTCAATGCCAGTGGCTTCATATGTTGTTTGCTGTTCCGAGATTTAGCCTGTGTTTGTATAGCTATGCAAGTAAGTTTGCCATCAAGAGCGACCACGGTCCAATTACCTTCAGTGCGTCAACGTGCATACCGGCACACAATGCAGCGCCAGGTTCAAGACTTGGCTGCAAGCTGTTTTTCGGCAGCACTCATCTTGCATACGAGCAGCAGAGAGCGAGCCACACAGTGCAAACCAATCAACCAACACGGCTCGGGCAGTTAACCGACTGAACCTCCACGTCGACACCAGACTGAACGCGATCTGTGAATCTATGGAATGTCCTTGGGCATCGACAACGACCAGGCGTTGCTCACACACACAGCCAGCGGCGGGTCCCGTTCCAAATGCCCTCCGACCATGACACGCCAACGTCGACTGGTTAGTGGCCACGTGGCCATCAAGGTCTCGCTGTGGAATTCCCACGTGACCACACAGCAATGCTGTGACAGGATCGTGGCCATGCTGCAACTGAGCCGAGTTCGCAGAGAAAGCAGCGATATTCCTGTACAGTACTTCACACACCGCAGACGGTGAAGACTTCCCCCCTCACTGAGCAGGGAACCAAACCAGTGCTGATCATACGCGTGGCGGAAGGAATAGCGACAGATTTCGCTCCCTTCACTTGTTTTGCCAGCGCCACGTTACCAGCTCCAAGCCAGCAGGAACATCGCATTCCCAAGAGTCTGCGACACCAGATAGCAGTCGCAACCAGTGCCGGCGCTCTCTTCCCATCGGCTCGTTCCACCGCGCCGTTGACATAAAACCGTGGCATTGCACTCGATGGTTCGTGGAATGGCGTCGCCGATGGTCCCTTCGTTCGAACTCAGCCCCATGAGAAACGCGACGCCGATAACATCGAAGGTCGTCGCCGTCGACGTGACGCCGAGGAGACTGGCGCCAGGCCTTCGATCGTCTGGGTGTGCGTGCTGCGCGCGTGTGTTCGTCTGCTGTCGCATGCATGGCATGCCCAGCCAGCTACCCACCGCCCACCCACCCAGCCTTGAACGCTGAGCATGGCATGCTTTCTGATAATCCCGATCGACCGATTCACGCGACTTGCCATGACCATGGTCATGGCAGCCCCGCACCGCGACAACAACACGCACACAGACGTGTACATGAGAGCACCACCGCATTGCCACCGTGGGCACCGCCATGTTCACGTGAATGGGTCGTTCCAACACCGTCCCGCTCGCTCGCCCTGCGTTTCCATCGACATCTTCTCACCTGTGCGTGAAAACGCAGGCGGTCCACACATACATACACACACACACACGCAGCGCATGGAGGGCCATGGCCACTTACTGTACCTGTCTGCCGCCGCTGTCGCCGGGAAACCAAGTGAAGCAGTTGAGTTGGTCGCTTGGGCCAGCTCTTCCCACCCGCAGTACCACGCTCGCCCGGTCTCAATGCCAACCAACCAACCAACAGCGCCAATGTCGCCGCCTAACAGTGGCAGTTGTCGAACGGGCACGTTCGATGGGATTGAGCGCGCGTGGTCGTGTGACGGCGCAGCCATGCTTGGTCATGGCCATTGGCCGCGCTGCAGGCCGTTTGGCGTCGCGAGAGCTCACTTCACAATCCTCAGTGTCCCAGACACTCAAGTTTCGCTACGGACGCACGTGAATCACAGAGCTAGTCTTCCAGCCAACTGCCTTCAGCATGCCCGCGGCAACCACTGCTCAGCTAGACCTGGTCGAGCGCACCTCGTACGTCAGCTCGACGAACAAGAAGCTCGAAGAAGGCGACGACTATACGCGCGTCAAGACGCCAGGCGACATCGAAGCCGGAGCGCTGCGTGAAGGTGGCGCGCCGCACTTGCTCTCCAAGGAATCGCTTGGTTTGCTCGCGCAGTATGCCGCCGTCGGCCTCATCTACGGCACGCTGCCCAACCTCATCATGCCGTTCATGACCATGTACCTCAACATGGAAGGCACGACCACGACGTCGGCCAAGGCGCTGCTGTCCATCCCATGGTCGCTCAAGGTGTTCATCGGCATCATCACGGATTGCTTCCCGATCGCGGGTTATCGCCGTCGTCCGTACATGGTCGCTGGCTGGGTGCTCGCAGCCGTGTGCTTGTTCACCATGGCGTTCATGAAAGTTCCAGATCCATACTTCGGCGAACCAGGTCTTCGTGCCATCAAGCCAGCCAACCTCAAACCAGAGCAGAAAAAGTTGATCAACGAAGACGCGCGAGATGCCGGCAGCAAGTACGTCATCCTCATGATCTTGGCCTCGCTCGGCTATTTGTTCGCGGACGTCGCGGCCGATGGTGTGCTCGTCGAGTACGCGCAGCGTGAGCCTGAATCCATCCGTGGCCGCACGCAGACTGCCATCTACACGGTGCGCAACCTCTTCAGCATGTTCGCCAACATCATCATTGGCTTTGGTCTGAGCTCAGAGAAGTATGGCGGCGACTTCACGTTCGGCATCGAAGTGTCCACCGCGTTCTTGATTATGGCTGTCTTCTGTGTGCCGATCATCCCAATGACGTGGTTCTTCATCCACGAAGACAAGATCATCGAGTCTCGAGGCTTCATCGAGTACATCGGTTCGATCTGGGATCTCATTAAGACGCGCGCCGTGTACCAAGTCATTGCATTCAACTTCCTCTGGGCCGTGTTCGGCAACATTAGCTACGTCGCGGCGGATCCAATGACGACGTTCTGGGTGCATGCCACCGCCTTCAGCTTGTCCATGAGCGGCGTCATTGGCACGCTCGTCATGACCCTCTCGCTCGCCGTCACTGGCAAGTATGGTCTGCACTGGGACTGGCGCAAGATCCTGCTGCTCACCAGCGTCATCATCATTGTCATCGACGTCGTTGTCACGATGCTCACGACCTGGGATGTCGTCCGCAGCCCATGGTTCTGGCTCGGTGTGCCGATCGTTGAGTACGTCCCGTATGGCATGGCGTTCATCGTGTCGACGTATGTGGTCGTGGAACTGGCGGGTGAGGGCAATGAGAGCGCCATGTACGGCCTCATGACGACCGTCACCAACCTCGGTGGTCCGTTCGCACTGACCATCACCAAGAACCTGAACGCATCGTTCGCGGTCTGGAACGATGACATCCAGAACGACAGCCACAAGACGCGTCGCGACGTGACCATTACCATCATGATCACATATGTTGCCAAGATCATCAGTTTCGCGTTCCTCCCACTGTTGCCGCGCCAGAAGGCCGAAACGCAGGAGCTCAAGAAGAAGGGCGGCAAGAGCAAGGCTATGGGCATCTTCACCTTGTGCTACTTGACGTTCGCGCTGTCGTGGTCGATCATGGTCAACATCTTCAGTATTTTCAAGAGCACCAAGTGTCTCAAGATCACGGGCGGCTGCAAGCACTAAGCTGGAGCAATGCCTGGACCAGTCCAGCCTCCAATATCTTCTAGGTCGGCACCTTTGTGTTGTGTAGATGTTTTCGTGGCAGATTTTGCGAAGGAGTTAGCCGTTCTAGAGCGAATAGATTTCAGTCGTTGAACAGCCAGCCATCCTTCCAATCACTTGTACCAAGCTGTTGAGATATGCATGCGTATATATGAACTGGCGATCATCAGATCCATCCATCCATCCACCCACCATCAATGCCGTTGATGAAGAATTTGGCAGGATATCAAGTCAATTGACTTTCCAGAGAGATCACAACGGAGAATCACTCTGCACCTTCGAGAAATTGCCTGGAATGAGAAAGTTGCGTTTCTAGTACTTGCGAGCGCGGATCACCTGGATTTTCCACGTTAGATCACAAGATGCGTTCGCATCGTAGTGGATCATTCTAAACGCGAAGGCAAAGAGATCGCGGAGTCTACGTTGGGTAGGCCATTGATGAGGAAGTTTGCACTCGTGCATGTGCCGACTGAAGACAGCAATTTCCGTCCGACGGTGGCTCAGTTTCCGCGTGGTGGACAGATGAACAAGACTATCGCAAACTATTCACATTCTTGTGTATTCTGTGCACCCTAGCGCATAACCAAATGGCGCGGATTCTATGCCACCCAGGCGGCCGTGACCTTCGGAAAATTCAAACTATAAAATAAAGCACGGAACATCCACACAACTCAAAGGCGCCGTCCTGGATCTGTCTGTGTGAAAGAGACCTTCGGCGCAGCTACTGCTTGCAGCCGCCGGTGATCTTGAGACACTTGGTGCTCTCGAAAATACTGAAGATGTTGACCATGATCGACCACGACAATGCGAACGCCAAGTAACACAAGGTGAAGGTGCCCATGAGCTTGCTCTTGCCGCCCTTCTTCTTCAACTCTTGGGTCTCCGCCTTCTGTCGTGGCAACAACGGCAAGAACGCAAAACCGACAATCTTGGCGATATACGTGATGAAGATCGTGATGGTCACGTCGCGACGAGTCTTGTTGCTATCTACGCGAATATCGTGGTTCCAAACCGAGAACGATGCGTTGAGGTTCTTTGAGATAGTGAGTGCAAATGGACCACCGAGGTTGCTCACTGTCGTCATGAGACCGTAGATGGCGCCTTCATTGCCCTCCCCCGCCAGCTCCACGACCACGTACGTCGACACGATGAATGACATGCCGTACGGAACGTACTCGACGATCGGTACACCGAGCCAGAACCATGGGCTGCGAACGATATTCCACGTGGTGAGCATGGTGACGACGACGTCGATGGCAATGATGGTGACACTCGTGACCAACAACATCTTGCGCCAGTCCCACTGAAGACCGTACTTGCCAGTTGCCGCGAGAGAGCAAGTCATAACTAACGAACCGATAACTCCGCTGATGGACAAGCTGAAAGCGGTCGCGTGCACCCAGTACACGGTGATCGGATCCGCGGCCACGTACGTGAAGTTTCCGAACACAGCCCAGAGGAAGCTGAACCCAATGACTTGGTATACAGCACGCGACTGGATCAAGTCCCAAAGTGTGCCGACGTACTCCTTGAAGCGCGGAGTCACCACCACTCTCTTCTCGGCGACAAACAGCCACGTCATTGGAATGACGGGGACGCACACAATGGCAGTGATCAGGAACGCCGTTGAGACTTCAATGCCGAACGAGAACGTGCCGCCGTACTTCTCCGAGCTCAAACCGAAGCCAATGATGATCTGCGCAAACATGCCAAACAAGGTACGCACGGTGTAGATGGCCGTTTGTGTGCGACCACGGGTGGCTTCTGGCTCACGCTGTGCGTACTCGACCACGACAGCATCGGCAGCGACGTCAGCGAACAGGTAGGCAAGCGTGGCGAGGACCATGAGGATGATATACTTGCTGCCGGAATCGCGGGCTGGTGGGTAGAAGGTAGCTAGCTGGGCTTGGTCGAGTTCTTCTGGGTTGGCATAACGCAGGGATGGATCACCAAAGTACGGTCTCGGAACCTTCATGAACGCCATGGTGAACAAACAGATCGCGGCGATGGTCCAGCCGGCGACCATGTACGGACGACGGCGGTAACCGGCGATCGGACAGCAATCCGTAATGATGCCGATGAACACCTTGAGCGACCATGGAATCGACAGCAGTGCCTTGACAGACGTCGTGGTCGTGCCTTCCATGTTGAGGTACATCGTCATGAACGGCGTGACCAGGTTTGGGATGGTGCCGTAGAGAAGACCGACGGCTGCGTACTGTGCCAGCAGACCGAGCGATTCCTTGGAAATCAAGTGTGGGGCGCCGCCTTCGCGCAGTGCGCCGCCTTCGATGTCACCATCGTTGGGAGTCTTCATTTTGGTGAAGTCACCATTGTCATCAGCGTTCTTGAGGCGCGTCGAGCTGACGTAAGACGTGCGCTCGACCAAGTCAACTTGGGCAGTGGCGGGCACTGGCATTGCGACTTGAAGAATTCACTGGTACTGGCTCTGGTTTAATGTGTTGAGCTGGACAAGGGAAATTGCAAAGTGAAGAGTTTGAGCTGATGCTTGCAATCCGCCATGCATTAGTTGCGTGCAACGGGCTCACGCCCAGGCTTCGACCACCACGGGACCCACGCGGGGGCCACGCGTGGTCGCGTCGATCGCATGGAACGACCAATTGCGTTTGCGCTGGATTTTAGTCGGCATCCCACTCTTCGAGGTTGGAGATTAGAATCTGATAACTGATCCCTTTCAGAACGGATACAGTGTTGCCGTTCCAAATTGGTTGTGCTCAACACCGTGACAAACTCTTTCTTCTTATAGCGCTGTGGATTTGAATGAGATTGCGAATAGCAGCAACACGGCAGCAGCGGCATCGAAGCTCAACTTCTCAGGTGCCACGACGGAAGTGACATGCCTACGCGACTTTGAGACTTCGAGATTTTTGGTGTGGCAGTGCACTCTGCTCTGAATAATTTACCATCAGTACTCATGGAGACGATCATTTGATCAACTTCGGCATGTTGCCAGTTGAAAATATCGACACGGATGACACGAGCCCAGTTGGAAAAGGGCGCTTGATAAATTCCTGTCGCTGTGCATATTGGGCATGCACTCACGTTTAGTACGCGTCGCGTGAAGTAAGGCATCCGCCGTCAGCTCAACCAACAGTTGAACTCGAGCTGGTACATGTAGACCGCAGAACCCCTTTCCCCAGCACCAAAACGCGAGAAATATAACTTCGGGGTCGAAGTCTTTGGCTGCAAGCGCTGCGACGCTCCAAGTGAGGTTCACTGTCGCTGTGTGGCATGCAGTGGGCTGTACGGTGTGCGGTTTCGTCCACACATGGAATGTGTAGAGCTACAAGCGCCGACAATGACGCCTAGGTACGTGGCGTCGAAGGATGGCGCATACGTAGCAGCTGTGTGCCAGCGTGGCGCTTTTCTGGGAATGAGGACACACATCGGCAAATGCTCGTGATGACGCTGTGACGATTCAAGACAACCCCGAATGCGTGTTGCTGATTTCTGCGGTCCAAGTTATCGGTCTATCAACTTTTCCCGCTTAACAGTTCATTAAAATAGTTTCCATGTTCTTGGCAAAAATGTGGTTTAGCTGGAAATGGTTTGGCAAGATAGACAGTAGCCACATTAAAATGCTTCAAATTTCGTGGAGCTTTGAGCGATAGAGGTCACACCGAAGACCTCAACCAGATGCAGATGTTCAGTGTGGGGCTTACCGCAACGCATCATAAGAGTCACGCACAGAACTATACAGATCCAACCTATTACGAGATCGATATCTCACACTGTGCTAACTTCGCGCAATAATGTTCACATGAGATACTGGTTTGGCTAACAGAACGGTTAAGTAGTGTGTGTTTTTTCAACGTTTTGAACATGTTCACAAATATGTTCGAAACGGTTGAATACTTTTCGAAGCCTCGACGAATAATAAGGAAATCCTCGCCTTCCGCTGCTGTAGTATGAAAACACTGCACATCTTGCCGCTCTCTGGGCGGAGAAGACTAACGGAAGAATTCCCGGATCGTTCAGAGCCCCTGCCAACGCGCATCACGAGACCAAAGACTCGCTTTCCGCTCAAGGGCCGACATCGACCTGATCTGTGGCAGTTCATTAAGCTGGTACCAAAGCCCGAGCTTGAACATCTCGCGGTGCATCAGCCACAGTCAATACACGCTGAGTGCACGTACTGCAAGAAGTGCTCTTGCGCAATCACTTTCTGTGAAGGAGCCTGGTGCTCCTGGAGCTTTGTGCTCCACACGCGTCAGTGTCACTGGGGGTGACACACTGCTGCGGTAGCAAAGAGAGTCTGTGTGGCATAGAGAAAGAGAGAGAGAGATCAATGGTCAGTAAGCTCTCAACAAAGGTTGCGTAGCAGTGCGTGTGGGCTCACTCACTCCGGAAGTTGCTTGCTTGGTGCAGGCTCGCCCGCCCTGCTACAAGTCCTGTGGGGTTCTCCCACGAACGCATCTGTGTTTGGTCTATCAATGACTTTCCAGTCGGGCCCTATCACTCGGTTCCGGGCCGGTGAGCAACCCACCAACCCAGCAGGTTATGAGCCCAACCAAGGACGCTCTGTGGGACAAGAAGCAGAAGGGTGATTGGGAGACTCGCGACCATTGGCGGAAACTCCCAATGTGCAACGAGTTCTCAACTGGCGATTTGGGGGAGTGTCGCCAACGCCGTATCAACAACGAACGCCGTCGCCGCCACGAGTGCTGTCGACGTCACTCCCTGCTTCGTACGCGCTACACACGCAATCGGCAAGCGTGGAAACCGGCCCGCTGATGATGCCACCGAAGCTGGAAGGTCCAGAGAACTACCATGAGTGGTCCGTGCGCTTTGAGACGCAGATGATCGCACTCACCTGCAACGGGATCGTCATCGACACCGAGACGAGAACAGATCGCCCGGCGTCGGACGCCGCGTGGCAGAACTGTATTTGATGAACGAAGGAAGAAGGCACATCTGTTGATGGTCAGCAGTATGAAGTTGGCGGTGCAGGAGCAGCTAGAAGGAGTCGGTAAGTCCGGTAAGTCCGGTGATCCCGCGCTATTCATACTGAAGAACCCCATTTGCTGATAATGCCCAGCATTTCAGCTAATCATGTGATGGGACCAAATGTTCCATTACAACTGTGGGATGCACTGAAAACTGCACTGTCCAAAGAAAGTGGCCACAACATCAATTATATGCGCAGCGACTTTTTCAGTCGTCGTCTGGGCCAGCGTGAACCTGTGGGGCCGTACATCGACGACTTGATGTTCCTTCGGTCGGAGATTAACAAGAACGCTCATCCGTCCCATCGGATTTCACATCTCGAGCTCGCCGACGTTATGCCAAGCAATGTGAAAGACAAATTTCCGGCTATGGCAGCCGCGCATACGGAGTACCGGAAGGTCACTGGTCCACCGCTAATTCTGCAGGATGCAATCTCGCGGATCAAGAATGGTGATCTCATCCTCCACGGCGAGGACGGCGACGACGGAGGACGTGGAAATGGCCAAGACATGGGTGGCCAGAAAGTCTATCGTGTGCAACCTGGCTACAGGCGCTCTGGTAGCATTGATTGGGATGCACGGGGAAACAGCCGTGGTCGCGGGCAGGACCGTAACCAACAGAAACGACACCGCAGTTCGAGTACGGCATACGGCGGGAAAGACAAGCGGCAAAGAAATGGGTGCTTCCTTGCTGAAGCACTGGCTTCGCGACTGTCCACAACCAGCTGATGATCATGGTGATCAAGGTCATGGCAATCTAAATGGCAATGGTGACCAAGGTGGTCGAGCCAGTGGGAGCAACAATAGACAGAGGAATCCGCCCATCCCATCACTACACGTCGAGTCGCTTGGAGCGTCAGTCCTTCCCCCGCCCGGGTTGTTGAGCAAATTGATGATCAAGATGATCAAGGCGAACCAAGTGCAACAGGTTTGGGATCTGATGATAGCTCACGTAATGCTGCAACTACTGGAGAGGGCATTGATGCAGCCAGTGGTGACTGTGCGCTCAAATCGCTGTCAGCACGCAGGCAGAACAAGTGAAGGCAAGCCCTGGAACGAGTGGCTACTGGACTCAGGCAGTCAAGCCAACATCCGCTCGGACATCCATCATTTCGTGCGCATTGGCGCAAAAACGGGACATCACTTGACGATGCTGAATGAATCGAGCGAACGAAATGTTGTCAAAGGTGACGTGCATCTGCGAGTGGAGAATGAAAACTCCGGAAACTACGAGGATCGCATGTTTACTACACACAATGCTCGGTGCGATTTGATTTTTCTCAGCTATATGCTGATCAACGCGGGCTATGATATGCAGTTTTCACGTGACAAGAAGTTCGCGTGGTTATTCAAGCCTGGAATGCGCTTGACGTTTGTCCTGGTCGATGGCATTTACAGGATGTGGACGCAAGACTGAGCTATTGGTCAGCAAGTCTCCACCCACTTAGTGTTGGGTGTTGAAAGGACTGCATCGATGGTGGTGAAGAACACGATGAATACGGTAAACAATCGCCTCAACCACCAAGCATGGAAGCGATCAAGCACGTGGCTCAGCAATCTGATTTTGGCTTTAACATCAGATCGATCGACCTTTTTGAGTGTGTCCCTTGTAAAATGGGCAAGTTTCGCAGGATGTCGCGTCATCGACGAACGGAGCGTCAGGCGAGGCCTTGGAGCGGCGCGTCATTCTGCTCGGTCGAACAGAGCACGGTCAGCGACGAGACGATGTTCTTGATGGTTGTTGACGAAGCAAAGAGGTTCAAGTGGGCGTACTTGCTCAGTCGCAAGTCGGCAGCTGTGGACTTCATCAAGGAGCGGGTGCTCCAACTGAACACGGAGTTCAAATGCGAAGGCTACCAAGTTGTGAGTTTGCATGCTCACCAAGGTGGTGAGTTTACGAGCTTGGAACTCACACGATTCTGCAAGGGCAATGGCATTCGTAGACATTTTCAAATGACTATTCTCCGGAAGAGAACAGGATTGCTGAACGTGCAAATGGTGTACTACTGCCTCGCGTCCACTCGATGGTGGCTGCTACGCGACTTCTCAGTGGAAACAGTCGGTATTACCAAATACGACGAGTGACTATCTCGAGCTGTAGACTACTGAGTTAAGTTATTGGGAATGATCGGAAGGATCTTGGAATGCTGTGAAGGTCAACAGACCGACCGTGGCTCAGTGGGGAGAGTGCCGGTTCACTGGGGTGAGGGTCGTGGGTTCGAGTCCCGCAGAAGTTGAGTTTGTCGAACGTCCCCATACTGTAGAATGGCCGTGATGGGACCTGTGCCCTAGCCGAACAAATTTGGGAGGGTGAGATGGCTCGGCGCCAGTACGCTAAGTCCACTTGGCGGGATTCCTTCTGCGTAACCTCGCGGGTACCCTGTACCCCAAGAGGTGGTAGCACAATGGCTCCAGGCGTACAGAGGCGAGTCACTGATCACAGGAATGCGACTTTTCAAAGAGCTGTGGGGGAGGCATTGCTACACACTGTCTATACGCTGAATCGATGGACCACTAGTACGCTGTCGAAGGACAAGACGCCGTTTGAAGCACTGTACAAAAGAAAGCCGCCATTGACTGAACTACGTACCTGAGGTTGCTTGATGCAAGCCAGGATTAAAGGAGAAGCAAGGTCTGGTCGTGACAAGCTCGACTCCAGAACGGAAATGTGCATCATGTTGGGGTATGGTCGTGACGCAAAGGGGATCAAGGTTTTGAGCATGGAGGATGGCAAGATCCGCACGGTGCGGTTGGGAAACACATTCTGCCATGAACTGTTCACAGTGGAATAGGATTACGTTTGGCAAGTACTCACCGATGACTTGCAGCGCCCAAAGAAAGGAACCATCCCAATCACTCAGATCCGGTCGACAATTCTGACGTTTGTTAATGATGAAGGCGTGACGCTACGCGAGGTCCATGGACAATTAACTACTTCGAGGAACGGAATGTGTACTTGACGACATTGCTTTGGAAGCAAGAGTAGGTACCGCACCGCATGAGAATGAACTACAGCCGGCGAATTGTGTTGGAGAGCAAACTCAAGGCAAGACGACAATCCAAACAGAGAAGAAGAAAAAGGAAATCTCGGTTGATGATGCCGATCAACGACAGTTCCAGTCAATGTGCGACCACGTCGTAGAAAGCGAGTCCCTGCGAAGCTGAGAGACTGTTTGAATGTGATCCTCAACAGCGAGTAAGAACTGCCTATCTCTCACGGATGCAAGCAGGCCAGAGTGGAAGCAGGCTATGGAGGCCGAGTTGGCTTCACTGCAGGAACACGGGACGTGGTGTCTCATCCCTCGCTCCACCATCGGCACGGCTAAGGTGATCTCGTGCCGGTGGGTGCTCGCCATCATGCGAGACGAGCACGGCAAGTAAGAGATTAAAAGCGCGATTGGTCGTCCACGGATTCAAGCAGATTCCTGGTATGGATTTTGGAGAAACGTGCACTCCAGCCATCAGATTTGAGACTATTCGAGCTGCATTATACTACGGGATGCAACGTGGTTGGCCAGCCTTGCAGTTCGACGTGAAGACTGCGTTCCTATTTGCAGTGTCCTACCGTGCAGTCGCCTGATGGTTATGAGGAGGGTGATCCCTCAAATGTGTCGAAGTTGGTGAAATCTCTACGGGCTGAGGCAGGCGCCCATTGGTTGGAGAAAAACTCTTCATGCCAAGTTGACGGCACTTGGCGTCAAGCGTATCGAGAAGGATCGTGGATTGTACGCGAGAAAGGATGGTGGCTCCATCTCTACGTTGAACACGGTTTACGTAGGCGACCTATTGCTAATCGTACCAGTGGATGCGTGCAAGAAAGTGGCTGATGTGATGAAGGTTGACTTCCAGCTGACATGGTTGGGTAAAGTAAAGTTTCTACTTGGTGTGGAAATTACTATTGTTCGAGAAAGGAATCGTATCATGTTCAGTCAGAGCCAGTACATCAAGGAGCTGCTACTGCGCTTTTATATGGCTTCCTGTAAGGGAGCAAGGACGCCGGAACCGTCGGCTACGCTCCAAGTCACTGAACCCGCTGAAATCGATTCACCGCCACCGTATCGTGAAGTGGTTGGCGCACTTGGCTATCTCGCCTCAGGGTCCAGGCCAGACCTCGCTCATGCTGTTCGAGGCAACCATTGAATATGGGTTAGTCATGGACATCAAGTCGGGACGAATAGTGGAGCTCGTGCTGTATACGGATGCCGATTATGCTAATGATCAAGTGGATCGAAGAGCATTAGTGGTTGTGTGACCCTGATCGATGGAAATGTCATTTCTATGGTTCGAGGAAGCAAGGTCTGAGCGCCGTAAGCACGACTGAAGCTGAATGCGTAGCTAAGGCTGAGGGAATCAAGGATCTACTTTGGTAACGACAGCTGTGCGATGAACTCCAGTGGGAGTATGAGGTCCCTCTGCTACTTGGTAATAACATGGGCTGTATTTACATGACGGTACGACCGGGCAAGCACAATCGTACCAAGCATATCGAGAACCGATATCACGTGGATCTTGTGGAGAAGAAGGAGTTTCAAGTCCGTCACGTGGGAACAAACGGATTGTCAACCATATATTCGACTGCCAAAGCGCGCAGAAATTCGGGAGCGCATTGAAGTGCTTGCAGCTGAATAACGTTGCAACTTGAACGAGCGCATCTAGGACATGTGCGAGTATTATTCCCGGACAACCGACGTGGACAGATTGCAGTCAAAGAAGATTTATGGTGTTTAACCTGCATTACATTGACAAAGATTTCGTCAGCCATGGTTGGCCACTGGAGGTTCAAGAATTTCCGGGGATGCATACAAGCCAACTCATTGCAACGACAATTGGCGACATCATTCAGCGCTGGTGCTTGGACAAGTCCAGGTGCACACTGCTTCTTCGAGATGGTGCGTTGAACGCCATTGCCGCTGCTCGCATTGTGGGTGTAATGTATAGTTCTTGTATCGCCCACTCCATTCATTTGGTTGTGGGTGGTGCTCTGATACAAAGCAAACAACTACAACCTTGTCTGGACGGGATGAGGGCTGTCGTGAATATTTTTCGTGGGTTGGCAACGAAATTTCGGCGCTCTCCGAAAGCCAAGCACTGCTTCGAACGCATCCAAGTTCAAACCGGCATTTCTTGACCTTTGGCGGTTCGCATGGAACAGGACGGCCCACATACGGCATCGTTTGGGCGAGCTGCAACCATCATTCGACCAGTTCGACGAGCTTATTTGTCCATCCCGACGAGTGAAACGAAGCGCATCTCAGCCCAACGACGATTTCCGCATGGCCTGTGAGGCGGAACTACTTCAGTACATTCAGACCTCGAAGTCAGTCTCGCGATCTACCAACCCATTGGGGTGGTGGTGTACCAATGCTTCACAATTTTCGCTGCTTGCGGTGCTTGCGTGAAAATGGTTTGGGTGTGTTGCGACCTCGGTACCGTCGAAGCGAGCATTCTCTACAAGTGGTAACATCGTGACCATCATAACGAAGTTCTTTGGCGCCAAGCATCATCCGTGATCTTGTCTTTCTAGCTCAGGATATGACGTTTCCATGAATTGCGCGGTCGAGATTATCTTTTCTTTGAATTGTCGGATTTTTAATGACAACCAACGTGTGTCAACAAACTCTACATTGAATCAACCACAAGTCAAATTAGAATCAGTCAAAGGTATCGCTCATGATACAAACGTTTGTACCTGCGTGTTTCCCATGGCGATCAATTTAATCAGAATACCTGAAGCGCTAACGCACCAATGAATTTGCCGCTGTCAACACGTTAATTTGTTCCAGTGTTTGGAACGAGCTTGTCAGCATCATCGGTGGTCTTGAACGTTCCTCTGGATGACCACAAAATCCAATCTGCATGACTCAATGAGATCGCAAATGATACCAACACTGGTCATATATTTTCCTTCGCGCAGCGCCCAGCACTAAGCAGCAGCCAGTTGTGAGTATGTCATTGTCGATCGTAACTCATCGCGTCGGCGGTCTCGACGCTGATCTAGAAGTATACAGAGCGTTTATGATGTTGTACATGGCTACCAGGAACTGCGCAACATGCATCGACCCACCTATCTGCGAGAACATACACAGCTTGTTTGCAAGGAAGTTTAGTTTGGCGCAGCGCTATTGTATTTGGCATCCAGCGCAGGTTTTCCGTTTGATTGCTGAGAATGGCGAGCAGGTAGGCGTTGTTTATCATTTGTGGTTTTCATCATATGCACAGCTTGCCGCCGTGCCCCGATGCGGTGTTCTCCACTTACTGACAGCGATTGAGCGCACGTCGAAGTCGACAATATACGATGGATGCTGGTCCGGCAATGGATGGAGTCTTTCACAACGTCGAGAAACGAGTATGGGGTCGGAGCCACTGCCTGAGCGCATGTCCTTCATAAATTCGCGGTCAGGGCGTGACGGAACCAAATCGACAGGTAAGGTGGACCGACGAGGCGTAGTCATGGTGCCAACACTTGACTTAATTGCATGCATGAATACGTACACTGTAACCCGGATGCAAGGTTTCTGAGGTGCGCGCGCTCAATGCGCTGATGCCGAGGCCTTCTTCGCGATCCGTTTGTTTCTGGCAGTTGGAAGGCTGTTTATATACGGTATAAAACGGTAGCAGTGTTACGGTGAGTGCAGTTGTTGCTTTTGTTAGCTGGCAAAATCAAGTCGTTTGACTCGCTGTGTCCGCTCGGGCTTTCTCATGCCCTTTTGTTTGAGGCACTCTTTGCGCCATTGTTCACGCGAATAGCGATGATTGAGCATCGCAAGCGTTGGTGGTTCGGTCACCCCTGGGCTCGTCCAGCTCATACCCGCGCGGACTCCGCATCTTCCACTGCTGCCGCAGCTCGTCGTCGATCGCCACGTCGCTCTGATCGCTCTGATCGCTCTGATCCTTCTCTTCCTCATCACGCTCCCGCCCGTCGTTCKCTATGCTGCCGCGCCGTTCCTGCTTGATCTTCAGTGGCGCCTCGCCACTCGCATCCGAGTGGCGGCGTTGCTTGCCCTGCGTCTTCTTGTTCTCGCGCWGCAGTWGCTTGGYCGTGCGTGCGCTCTTCTTCCTGTGCTTGGTCGTCGCTGCGTGGGCCGCGTCGTCCTCGTCCGACACGGGCGGCGTGATGAGCGTCGTGACCCACTTGCGCTTGCGCTTCCGACCCGGCGCCGTGGCTGTGGCGGCCGCAGCCGCGCCAGTCGTTGCGTGCGGTGAGCCCTGTCGGCACTGCGCCTGGTGGCGCGCCTTGGCCGCCTGCGGCAGCGTCATGGCGGGCACGCGCACCATGTGATAGAACGCGAGCTGCTGGGTCATGCCACGCAGCACGCCCCACGCGTAGCGCCGGAACACGACGTCGTGGCACGGGTCCACCAGCTCGAACAGGTCGCGCACGGGTAGCCCGCAACGGCCTTCCAGCCCGATCTCTTCCAGGCAGCGCGCGATGAACGCTGGCATCGACGTSGGGTGGCTCATCCGCGCGTGGTCCGTGGCTGGCGCATGCACTGGCGCCGCTTCCAGCGCCCAGGGGGCCCTCAATACAGCGCGGTCTACCATATAATATATGGTATATGTTATATATATATGTTATATTAAAACATACATGTACCAAAATACATAACCGAGGTTTTAGAGAATATTTGGGGGCAGACTTGGGTGCAGTCAGTGGTCTACCGCGTTCTATCTAGTATCTGTCGACTATGACTATAGCGGCTACGGGGCGGTGGCCTTTTTTTTCTGTTGCTGGTCGGGATCGCTTTCCTTGCGGAAAAAGCCGAGCTTGTCCAGGTGCGCGCGATGGGCTTCCACGTACTCGACGTAGCCGCCGCCGTAGTGAATGTGGCTGACGATGTTGCCCAGCTTAGGCCCCCACGTCTTGGACGGCCAGGGAGAGCTAGAAGGAACGACAAATGGCTTTGGGATGCGACAGTGGCCGTCCTGGCGTCATCGGCTCGATGACGGGTCCTCTTGGCCGTTCGGCCTCGACCCTGGCAAGCCGACCATGGGCTTCCTCGCCGGCCATATCCTCCGGCGGCGTACTTGTGGTAGAGGTGGTAGCGAACCGCCCAGGAGATGGTGGTGGCGTGGGCTCACCCGCTTCGGAGGTTTCGTCCTCCAGCATGCCCTCCAGGAGTTTATCGTCGAACTCAACGGCAGGATCGGCCACTGTCTTCAGGTCCACATCAGGGACCGGCGGACGCCTTCTCCCTTTGGCGCTCGGTGTCGCCTTCTCCGGAGATGGCGCCGCAGTGCGAGTTTTCGCACGCTTCGACGGAGTCTTGACCGCCGGGCTGGCGTTCCCGTCAGACGCTTCGCTCGACTCATCGTCGGAGCCAAACAAGGCCAACGTCGTGGCCGACTTCTTGCCTTTGTCGGCACTCTTGGTTCCAGCGGGAACACTCGGCTTGCCGGCCGCCGTCGCTTTGGTGACAGCCGGTTCGCTGTCAGGAATGTCCCCTCTCGGCCCGCAGTTGCCACCTGTGATGCCAGGACATCCTGTGATGTCCGTGCGTCGTGCGACGCGCTCTTCTTCGTCGGCTTCTTCACGGTCATATTGCCTTTGACCTCGCCGACGTACACGTACAGCGACGACGCTGAAGCTTCGGCGCGTCAGCGTCGTCGCTGTACGTGTACGAACCAATGAGGGCCACTGCGACTTCCTCCCATGGTGTTGCCTGGTGTTGTTTCTCGGGCAGCTTGCCGTATCGCTTGCTTGGACGCTTCCATAGCTGGCATTGTTCGCATGTGCGAACGTACTCCTCCACGTCGGTCTTCATCCCAGGCCACCACATGCTCGTCCGCATGGTTTGATACATGCGTGTCATCCCTGGGTGCAGGAGGGACGAGTGAAAGTACTTCATTGCCGGTAGTCGCAGGGCTTTAGGCACGACCACCCGCCGATCGTGGGTCATCACGATCGTGTGTTGGCCGGTCTTCTTGACGTGGAACGTCTCGGGTGTTCTTGTCGGGCTCGTTTCAACTCGTCATCAGTGAGTTGCTCGCGGTGCATGCGTGCATGCGTGAGCGGGAAGTCGTCGTCGTCCGTGAGCGT
>NSDO01000262.1:73589-97987 GCA_002286825.1 Lagenidium giganteum
CGCCTGACGAGAAGGTCTTGATGAAAACCTTGACCGTGTCACTCTCCATGGGTTCGCCAAGGGTGATGTGGTACGTGATGTACTCATCCTTGTTCTTGAGAGRTGGTGCTGACATCGGATTCTGGAAGAATTTTGAATATTCAAAATGACGTGCCTTGGGGAAGTGCTCKTGTGCTTCGAAGGAAAATGCGAACTGAGTRTATTGGTTGTGGTTAGATCTAGATGCACAGGGTGCATCGACATGCAGACTCCTATCGCTAGGAATCAAGTGCAATCAAGTAGGCATGCAGCTGGATGGTAGATTCCCCATGATCCTAGGGAACATGTGGGATACGACACCGGCGCCAGCACTATGTGAGGAACCAGAACAAGTCTCACGGCCGAATGGCATCGCAAGGTGCGTAATCTCACCAGCTTCAAGCAACAACATCACCAACCAACTCAAACAACCAGTGGAAATGATTCACAGCTACGATGTATTCAGCACAACGTGCACGCAATACCAATCGAAGCGACAATATCCAAGCGACCCTGACCTTTGCAAAGCATATCAAAATACACGAAAACATCCACACAGCACAAAGGCGCCGACAAGGAGGTTGAATGGGGCGCACAGCAACAAGCTTACTGCTTGCAGCCACCCGTGATCTTGAGGCATTTAGTGCTCTCGAAAATACTGAAGATGTTGACCATGATCGACCACGACAGCGCGAACGTCAAATAGCACAAGGTGATGATGCCCATGATCTTGCTCGTACCGCCCGTCTTCTTGAGCTCTTGGGTCTCGGCCTTCTGGCGTGGCAGCAGAGGCAGGAACGCGAAGCTGATGACCTTGGCGATGTACATGATAAAGATCGTGATGGTCACGTCGCGACGAGTCTGGTTATTGTCTCTTTAAATATCGTCGTTCCAAACCGAAAACGACGCGTTGAGGTTCTTGGTGATGGTGAGCGCGAATGGGGCGCCGAGGTTGCTAACAGTCGTCATGAGACCGTAGATGGCACCTTCATTGCCTTCTCCCGCCAGTTCCACGACCACATACGTTGATATGATAAACGCTACGCCGACTGGAACGGCCTCAACGATCGGGACACCGAGCCAGAACCATGGGCTGCGAACAACATCCCAAGTGGTGAGCATGGTGACGACGATATCCATGGCAATGATGATGATGCTGGTGAGTAGCAGCATCTTGCGCCAATCCCACTGAAGACCGTACTTGCCAGTCGCAGCAAGCGTGATGGTCGTGACCAACGAGCCGATGACACCGCTGATGGACAAGCTGAACGCGGTCGCGTGCACCCAAAACACAGTCATGGGTTCATATGCCACATACGAGATGTTTCCAAATACAGCCCAGAGGAAGCTAAACGCGATGACTTGGTACACAGCACGCGACTGGATCAAGCCCCAAAGTGTGCCAACGTACTCTGTGAAACGTGGAGCTTGCTCCACCTTCTTTTCAGCGACAAACAGCCACGTCATTGGAATAACCGGCACGCAAATGATGGCTGTGATCAAAAACACTGTCGACACTTCGATGCCGAACGAGAACGTACCGCCGTACTTCTCCGAGCTCAAACCGAAGCCAACGATGATCTGAGCGAACATGCTGAAAAATTGGCGCACGGTATAGATGGCCGTTTGCGTGCGACCACGCGTCGCTTCTGGCTCACGCTGTGCGTACTCGACCACGACGGCATCAGCAGCGACATCAGCGATCAGATACCCAAGCGTGGCCAGCACCATGAGGATGATGTACTTGCTGCCGGAGTCGCGGGCAGAGACATTGAACGTGGCCTTTTGAGTGTCATTGAGATCGTCCAACTTGGCGTAGCGCAACGATGGGTCCGCGAAGTATGGCTGAGGGATCTTCAGAAACGCCATGATGAACAAGCACACGGCCGCAATGGTCCAGCCTGCGACCATATACGGACGACGGCGATACCCAGCGATCGGGAAGCAGTCCGTGATGATGCCGATGAACACCTTGAGCGACCACGGGATGTTCAGCAGCGCCTTGACAGACGTCGTGGTCGTGCCTTCCATGTTGAGGTATATGGTCATGAACGGTGTGACCAAGTTCGGGATGATGCCAACGAGAAGGCCGACGGCCGCATACTGTGCCAGAAGACCGAGCGATTCTTTGGAGAGCAAGTGTGGGGCGCCACCCCCACGCAGCGCACCACCTTCGAGGTCACCTTCGGTGGGTGTCTTGATTTTGGTGAAGTCACCATTGTCGGCAGCTTGCTTGTGGTGGTTCGAGCTGATGTACGACGTGCGCTCGACCAAGTCGACGTGAGCGGTAGAGGGCACTGGCATTTTATCCAAACCCAAGGCTTTGTTGGACGTGAACTGGACACTGGAAAATGCGAAGTGAGCCGATTCATAGGCGTCGTTTCGCCGAACTGCTGGTTCTCGACCCATGAGCACTGCCAACTCAGGAACAAGCGCGCAATTTCTAGCACCAAAAGCCTTGGCCGCCCTGGAACGACCATGTGGCGTTCATGGCGTGGGTTCTGTTGGTTGTCCCACCCTTTGCCTTTGGGTTCTTAGATCTCATATCTAATAGCCTGTGGAACAAGGCGGGATCGGAATTCTCCATTTTCGCATTGTGATAGGAACGGTAAAACTGTGAAATTTCATAACCTTTTCTATTGCCAGTTCGAGGAGGAGAGCGCCGAGCCATCTCTGCTAGTGTACTGCAAGGCGCTCAACCCTGGATAGTGATGCTTCAACATGATTTGCACGGAATGGACATCGCTGATGGTAACCTGATGCACCTTAGAAGCGCTTCTGTGCGCTGCTGCCATTGCGCTGAAGAACTTCGTAAGGAGTGAGCACGACTGCATTCGATGCAGTCAATTCTTTACCAACGTGGCGTCAGGCCATTCGAACGAGCACTGACAGTCGTTTAGGTTTCACTCGACGAAATCTTGCCAGTCCCATATACATTTAGCTGCGGTGTCGTTGGTATCTACATACGAAGCAGCCCTCTTTTGGTGGCATTCGCGGACGAAGTCTTATGGGTTTCCATCAGCACCGTGTGTGTCGTACGGTCTTGCCGTTGGCTGCCCACAACACATTCACTAGCATTCTGTGAAGCTTCAATGAACGGATGACAACTGCACGCAGGTGGGTGATGCCACTTTCAGTAAGCAAGGGATGGTCCAAACATGCACTTCATATGTGGAATAAATGAGGTGTGATGGCGCATGATCACATAGGTACTTGTTCTACTTGTAAATCCTCCAGCCCACATGAGACGCCCAGTGGACTCGTCACGGGGGCAAGAGCAGCATACATAAGCCAACATGCATGACGACCTCGTGTTGGCTCGACGTGAGCTCAAGTGATGACTCGACTACCTCGACGCCATGTTCAAGTCTGCGACCTCAAACCTTCGTACATGCGACAACAGCAGTATATTTTCTAGTTCAGGGTAGTGATAAATCGCTGGGTCAGACCGTTGAGATACGTGGAGATTTTCTATTGTGGGAATGCTGAGCGACGCCACCTGCATGCACAGGTCAGAAGGCCGTCGACCAAGTCTCCAGGGCCGAGGAGCCAGTCTAAACGGAGCACAACGCAGCGACTGCATCAAGCGTAGACCGTGAGCTCAATGGGGCTTCATAACGACAGCAGTGAAGGTGCATGAGATGAAAGCAGACTCGTTTCCGTTCCCGACGTTCCATGGCGAAGACGCGAGCGATGAGCCAGCGCGTGGGAATGACGACGATCCGCAGGATGAGCCTCCTTCGCGAGAGTACATAGAGAGCACAATCCCGTTCACTCGGCCATTGACGGCGTCGATCGGCAACACACAGCACGGATTCAGCGCTCCAAACTCGCCACTACTCAAGAAATTTTCGCCGATTCAAGACCGGCGGGTGAACGCAATCCTGCTGGAAGCTTTGCAGCTCGTCGAATTCTCGAAAGACGAGATTTATTCCATCGAGAAATCTATCAAGCGCCTACGAGATGCGATCAATGGGTTTTCGATGCTAGTCGACAAGCAAGTTAACATCATTGGCGTTGAGTCCATCGAAGAACGAGGAAGACTGAAAGCAGACATCCAAGATCTGTGCGAAAACCTCAAGACGTCCAACTCATTGCTTGATAGCACGTGTAATCGCATGAAGAAGTGCCTGGCGTCGGGCAAGAATCAGATTTTAGCCCACAAACGCAAGCTCATTGGTAAAGCAGTGACAGACATTGTCGAGCAACAAGAATGTGCTCGGCAGTATTGTAGTAGCACAGCTGCAAGATCACCAAGTGCGGGGCAGCGAACACCTACTTACGGATATAGCGGTGGAGGACCCACGCCCACAGGCGGACTCGCATCTTCCCCAACACGCCCAGCAACGAGCCAACCGTCTCCGACCGCGTCGAGAAAACGTGTGGCGACGAAGGTGACATTGGCGTCAATTCTGCAATACTGTGCACCAGAAACGCAACGCGCGGAAACATTCCACATGAGTCCCGAGTTTTGTTCGTCAGTGATGGATGCCGTGGGGTTGGTGGAGAAAGAATTCTTGGATGAGAAGGACCTGCTGCGCTTCATGCACGAAATGCTGTCTTTCTCCATCGCGCGAAGCAGCACGCTGACGTTCATGGGCAAGGCGCTTCATCGTCGATTGATATCTCGTTATGCGTCAGAGCTGGTCAACGCCATCATCGACAACTTGCAGCCTTCGTCGAAGGTAGGTCGGATATGTATCAGCCGTTGGTACAGACGAGTGACGAGAGGCTTGTTCGCAGAGCAATCTATCGAGCGGGAATCTGAGCGCTGGGGAAGATCCTGGTCCAATGATACCGCAAAACACGTTCTACGACTTTATGTGCAACCTTCCGTTCCGCTTCGACCAGCTCGTGGAAGAAGTCATGGTAGACAACCTCAACTCGACAGACGCGTCGTCGCTATCTTCGGGTGCCTCATCGCCGACTCGAT
This sequence comes from Lagenidium giganteum, assembly GCA_002286825.1. Lineage (NCBI taxonomy): Eukaryota > Oomycota > Peronosporomycetes > Pythiales > Pythiaceae > Lagenidium > Lagenidium giganteum. Next base: position 78,541 of record NSDO01000262.1, read on the forward strand.
CACACATGGCAAACACGCAGCACTCGTACGCAGACGGCATTCTGCCTCGCAACGCAAGCCCAGCGTTCTCGACGTCGCTCCACAAAACTGAGCCCGAGCTGCTCGAGACCGCCGAGCAAACGCTTGCAATGGCCAAACTGTTGCACGACCTGGCCACCGCCGACTCAGAAGCCAAGCAAGGCAACAAGATGTCTGTTCGTGCCCAGTCCACGCGCTCCAAGGCATTCTCGAAGGCCTACCTCACCGCATCGCGCGAGCTGCTCCATAAAGAGACCGGCCTATAAAGCTGAAGCGGCGTGTCCTTTCGTGCATAGGTTGCTGGAGTAGTCACTGTACACAGGCTAATCGACGCTTTTGATTGGCTCGCTTGGTTTCGAGGATCTGTGACGTGTGAGAAACCGCATAACCGCCGCAACCGATACAGGCACGTGCCTTCGTGTGATGCATAGCACGCGGTGGGCTGCCATCACATTGCAGCACAACAGACGTCGATCGTGAAGAGCAAGCAATGAATACGTCGTCAATAGCTCCGTCGATCGCACCAGCGATCGAACCTTTGACTGCTCCATCGAACGCTCCGTCCTCGTTCGACATCCCCACACGGGTGTCAATCATCGGGCGGTTCCTCCGACCGGCAACGCGCTATGAGATGCTTGCTAACTGTGTCACGTTGCTCATGGGCGTGTGTACCTTGGTGATTCTCGTCATTGTTGGCGTCGACCTCACTGGACTCGTGAACCAACAAGTGAGTTGGATGCTGCAGGCAAAGCTGGATCCGCCAGTGCAAATTCTCCAGAACGCTTTGAGTGCAATGGTCAAGCTCGACACGACAGTGGCGCCGTCAATTGGATTTGCGAATCTGGAGGAAGACCAAGTGTTTCAGTACAAGCTCTCGCTAGCACCCAAGTACCCGAGTGAGCAACAGACATTTCCTGCATTTATCGACGCCATTGGACGACGCCGTTACCGAGTGCTGTACGGACAAACACAGGGTTTGTGGTCGCGGCTGGAACAAATCGAGTCCAAGATCGGTGGCATTGACTACGCCATGGACTGGTGGGACGTCATTCAAAGCACTGTCGATGTCCAAGGCTCCATTCTGTTCACTGGCGTATCGCTCGACGCTGCACTACTTTTTTCCAACTACTCGACTGCGCTCGATATGCTAGGATTAAAAGAAGACAATCCGGAGATGTCGCCGGAGATGGTCGATCGCTTGCTCCTTCGATCGGGAATTCCAAAGCTCTCTCAAGTTGGCTCATTATTGTGCAAGCTCTACGCAACTGATCCCCAAAAGCTCGTGTCGTTCAATTTGCGGGTGGCCACGGACGGTTGGTTGAGCAATGTCAGCGCTATCGACCTTCGTACCAACGCCAAGTGCCATTTTCTACCGACGTCGACATTCGCACAATTCCAAGGATTCTGGTGTCCTCGCACGTTTTATCCCAGTGACGCATACAAGAACGTGTTCGTGAATGGCACTGTGGGCAACTGGGTTGTGGAATGTGACACCCCCGAGGTCGATGTCACGCTCGACAACATTCGCTGGCATGCTCAGATGCGCAGTCGATACGCTACAGCGTTTCACCTCAACTCGGTTCGGATCCGCGGCCCCCGCAAGGTCATCTTCTCGCAGACTACGCTAGCCAAACTGCTTCGGTGGCAAGGCAACGCCAGTGTTACGATCCAATAAATCATTGGTGTGCCTTATCAAGGCGCGTACGAGCCGCAGCCGTCCACCATTTACATCGTCGAGATGGATTCCTTGCCCATGAAATTGCGCAATGTGACGTTGGCGCTTGCTGTTCTGTGTCTGGTCTACTCGCGCTGCTCGCTGACGGGCATTCGATCCATGTTCCACTACATCCTCGAGTCTCCCTTATGCATCCTCGTTGACACGGCGTACGCCATGCTCACATATCCGTCTGGAACTGAGCTGGGAGCGATAATATTCAACGTCAATGCATCCGCTTCACGCACTCGGACTCTCGTGTATGTGGCTGTCATACTGCGTCCATTCACGACGCCGACGCTGCTGCTAACCAAGGCCGTGCTCAGTTTGCGCAATGGGTTCCGAGAAGTATCGTACTGCATCACCATCAAAGAATCGGTCGCTATCATCATTGTGCAAATGGTCGTGCTCTCAAATACGTCCAGTGACCTCGTGGCTGTGGGCATGAAGGCCAACACCACGAGCGACCAGATGACGCAGTACTTATGGCGCTTCCATGGCGCTATGCTGGCCGCCACATTGGCAGTAATCACGTTCCGCTTCATGGTTGGGCGAGCCGTTGACCAGTATCTTCGCAAACGTTTGGGTACGCCACTTAATCGTTCCAGTACAGCCCTAGAGCCCAACGTAAAACGAGGCAACTTGTTACGTCCCACTCAAATGGGGCTGTACACGTTGACATCCAGCGAGATGCTTCCGTACGACGAATATCTTGGAGGCAAGTTCTTTGGTTTTGGCGTGTGCATGCTTCCTTACGAGACTGTTCGTGGCCGGCTGTGTCGCGTGCTGGATGGGTCATCACTGTGGATGGAGGCCATCTTCAATTTCAATCTCAACGGGTTGACAAGCTATCACCAAGTGCTGCGGCCGGGCCATGTGGTTGAGGTGTCATGCATTGGCCAGTTCTCCAGATCAACCGTCGAGTTGGAGACAGAACGGCAGAGAAGGTCTGGCAACGTCTACATCGGATGAACGACGGAGGCATTCCTCATATTAATTAACAATGGGTCACATTATTTAAATAGTATGGAGCGAGCAGCGGGAGAGCGCCTTCGCTTGATCGACTGCGGTGATGACACGATCAAGCACCAGCTTGGTTCACTCCTGCACAAACGACGAGTGGGCGCTGCTGTTGCGACGACGCTCACGCGCCAGCTTCTTGCGTTCTTCGCATTCTTCTTTCGGGTCTAGCTGTGGGACGCTGTATTCGCAGAGCGACACGTACGAGGAGCCGCGCTGGCGAATGGCACAGGGTGCGACGCTGAGAAAGCTCTGGAGCGCGAACGACTCACGCAGCACCTTGATCTTCATCACGGCACGCAAGAGCTCCTGGAACATCTCGCAGCGACTGGCAATGTGCGAGCGGTCGTGGCGTCGCCAGAACGACAGGAACCCGGCATGAGGCAGCGGTGGCAACGTGAAGTTGATGACAGCTTCCGCATCCGCGTCATCGATACTAGACGGATGCGACGCATCTTCTTGTTGACTCTTGCGACTGGCGCCTTGAGACGCGCGCGTCGAAATGGCAGCGTTCTCCGGCACGTGCGACAACCGCTTCTGTGACAGGTAGTACTCGCGGCGGGCGGCCAAGACGTCCGCGAGGCCGTTGTGGAGAGCCTTGAACTCGGAGTAGCTGCGACGGATTGTGTACGTCTGCAGTTGGCTCTCGTTGCCGATGACGTCGATATGGTACACGACCTTCTTCTCCGGACCGCGGATCGTGTAGCCGTTGACCGCCAAGTCCGTGTACGACGACGGAGTGGACGATGTCGCGTTGGCCGAAGCTGACGACGAGGTCGACGACACCGACGATGGGATGCGAGAAGAAGAACGAGAAGAAGAAGATGATGGTGGCTCCGGAGACGACGTCGAACGCACCAATGGCACAGGAGCCACAGCTGCTTGAGGGCTTCGGACCGGCACCGGTCGCGAGATTGGTGAGTGCTCGCAGCCCTCTCCCTCGCTGTCAACCGGCGTCTTGTCTGCTTGATTGGACCCACGGCTGCGGTCGCAGCCAGATCCGTCAGCAGCGGCGTGACGTGCTTTGACGTCGTTGGTACTGTGCACGGCAGCAGCTGCAGGCTCAGATTCAGCGAGCTGGCGCGAGTCGGACATGCGTGCCGTCAGCATGCCCGAACTGGAGCAGCTTCGGCAGCTGATACCAGCTGGCACTGACGTCACGGCAGTCATGGAGTCGTCTGTGGCTGTGGCGTACCACGGCGACACGTCCTGAGGCGCCTGCACTTGCATTGGTGCGCGGGTCTCGCAATTCAGAACTGACGCCGAAGAACACGCCTCGACCGACAAAAAGATGGGAGCATATGCGCTTTCGCAGGATTTGTTTACAGGTGCCGCCGCATGCGATCTGGGAATGATATCGACTTTCGGGAGGCAAACTGTTTCAAACACGCCTTACCTGCGCTTCCGCGAAAATTTTCTGCTGGATTGTTGGGAATTGTTGGAAACGGGTCAGTGAAATGAATAAAACGTGCAGTCGAGTGACACCTGTGAGACGTGATAGATGACTGGTTCAGTTCATTGATGCAGGTCACGGCGTCCACCAAAGCCACCTGTGATCTTTGTTACCACTGTGAGTGTTGATGTGAGGAACATGCCTGAGAACACGGACTGACCCGAACGGCTCTATTTTGGCAGAACCCGCACTGACTTGTCCTGAAGAGAACGCCGGGTGGATTTTGTTGCAGACCCGACACATGCATGGAATTTGTGAGAGAAAAGGGATAAGGGTCGCTCTACTAATACATAATGGACATCCAGGTCCTTAATAATACAGGTCATCGCATTGACGTCTCAGCTTCAGAGTCGACGATGACAACGCGCTGTAGGAAGCAGCCGAACCGGGATGCAATGGCTATGCCACCGAGCTTGGCCTTGGCAACCATCGACACTCAAATACTGACCTTCGAAGCCTCTCTCCTCCTCGCAGCACACAGCCACGACTCTCAACCCCACCATCTCTCGCTCTCCTTCCACTTCACCTTCTTCTTCATCATCATCATTATTGTCAACACTGTCGCACTCGCTGACGCCAGCGCAATCGTGTTGTCGCACGCTGGGATGGACGGTCACTGCTATTCTGCGATGCTGGAAGTGTCTGACGTTGTTCGTTGCTGGCGCCCCTCAAGCAAGCGCTGCTTGCGCTGTTTCCGGGCAATCGACTCGCGCTCTCGATCAAACACTGGCACACTATAATCATGCAGCGAGACGTACGAGGACCCACGTTGCGAGATCTCGCTTGGCGCGACGCTGAGGAAGTCGTCAAGGATCGCGCTGTTCTTCGTGGCCGGGTGGCGGATGGCTAGGCGCAGGATCTCTTGCAGGCGCTTCTTGCGCTGGTTGACCAATCGCACGTCATGGCGCTTCAAATACGACCAAACCCCTGCGCTTGGGAGCGCTGGGAACTCGAACGGCACTGCCGTGGGTGGCCCAGCGACGCGACCGCCTTGTTGCTGCTGTCGATAGCGAGACTGTGTGTGTGGACTGAATGGGACGCCCGGGGCGGATTCTGACACCGGCGGCGCTGTATATTCCCCTAGAAGTCGGACGAGCTCTTGGTACAACGTCTTGAATGCCCGGAACCGTCGGCGAATCGTATACGTCGAGAGCAAGCCCTCCGGTCCTTTGATATCGACGTGGTACATGACAACGCCGTGCTTGTCGATCGAGTGGTTGGTCACTTCGATTGAAATGTTTTGGTACGGATCGTGGCGGAACGACGTGGACGTCACGTTGGAAAGGCGACTCGAGTCATAATCGTCGAGCGACCAGAACTGGAGAGGCTCGACTCCGCTTTCGTCTGTCGTCAATGTGTCTCTGCCATGGTAGTCTGTCGCGCAGCCATCGTTTGGTTTGGTTGCCGGATCGAAAGACACGATGCTGTGGCGCGTGTCCAACTCGACGTCTTCCGGCCCGAGCATGAACTCGGAGCTGAATTTGTCGGGCAGGGCCGATTCGCTGGCCCGGTGGTGGTGTGCTATCACCTTCATGCTGGCTGTCGTTGTTGCTGTTGTTGCTGTTGCGGTTGTCTGCGTGTTCGTTCTGCTGTTGGCTGTGGCGTTGCACGCTTCTGCTGTGGGCGCAGCACGCGCTGACGCTGTTGTTCTCGCCCTCCTTGGGCGAGTTTGAGCGAGTTGAAAAGTCCCAGTTCTCGGGCCCAGCTCGCAGAGGCAGCGTCGAATGGCGGCGTTCACTGGCACACGAAACAGGTTCGTTGGGTGGGGGCCACGAAGTGGCGCGCGGAAATGCAAGTAACGCGGCGTCCACGTCTTTTCCTCGACGATGCCCCCCGCCCTGACCTTGGCCAACCCTGGCGCACACACGAGGCAAACCCGAAACCATGGAGGAGGAGCCCTGTGCACGGCTTCGATCGGGTTCAGGCGCATCGGCAGGTTGAATTCGGCCGGCAGCTTGATTCCCCTCGTCACCCTCTTCGACGTTCCGCCAGCTGTCCGTGGCCAGACCAGCTGCCGTGTGACGTGCTCTCCTTGTCAATCACTGGCGCCTCGAGCCACACAGCCCCAGCGCAGGTAACTAATGCTTTCGTGACCATGGAGGTCGACGTTGTCGCACATGCCGGGTGAAATCCACTGCACGCACCAGTAGGGAGCCCATGGAGCAGCCGCTGATGTGGCTTACGCATGAGCGCGCCTTTTCACCCGAAAATTAAAAATATACCGGCTGGCGGCACCAGCTGCGTCCACTTCACAAACAAAATATACGGTATGGGATTGCATACCAACCTTCAGATATTTCGCCGGCAGTATATTTGACATCCAGCGCATGGTCAGGTGCAACATGCAGAATACAGATGCGCGGGGCTGAAGCATGTTTGATCATGAAGGGCTGTGTTCTCCATCCATCCGCCCACCCACCATCTCATCTCACTCATTTCTCGTCGCTTGTTGTGTTGTTGTTGTTTTGGCTGCTCCCGCACCGAGTCGATTCGACCGGCGCAGCCACAGCTGTCACAACACACGAGCGAGCGGGTCTAAATGGAGGCGGCATCGAGTGCGCGACGCCGCTTGGGGCGACCTCGGCCGTTGGCGCGCGTCAGCTAGCACTCGGACTGCACCGCAGTTCCTCATGTAGGCATTGGGACCGCTTTGCTGAGTACGAGGCGCTATTTTTCTCTCGCGAAACTGCACGACGGACAGGGCTTCGGGTGCCTGCGCCAAGAGCGGCCAACGCAGGGCAGGGCTGCACAGAGCACCCGAGCGAGCGCGTGGTAAAACGAGCGCATGCGCGCGGGGCTGGGGCGGTCCAGGGCCGCGCCGTCGTGAGCCTGCTGCTGCTGCTGCTGCTACCGGTTGCTGAGCGTCAAGCAACGCGAGCGAGCGAACGAGCGCGTGAGCGAGCACCGCAGGCACAGGGAGGCGACCTCCCTTAGTGAATGAGCCACAAGCGCCCTGGTCCACACGCACGGGCGCACACGGCGGGCCGGCGACGACCATGGGCGGCGGCGTGTCCAAGACCGAGTACGAGCGCATCCGCAAGGAGCTGATCACCAAGGAACAGGTGATCCGCACGCTGCAAGATCGGCTGCAGGAGACAGCGGCCAAAGCTGCCGAGCACTCAGTTGTGAACGCTGCTGCAGCGCCCCCCAAAGTCAGTCGGCTCTCGCACGCGGTCGTCACGAGTGATCACAAGCCTGGAACGTACGCGCTGATACCGAACGATGACAAAGGTCGAGCGATGGGCACGCTCGATGAAGGCGAGGGCGACGGTGACCGCACGTCTAGCTCCAAAAACCACGGCAAGCGACGTGTGGAGATCAGTGCCGAGATCATGTCCAAAAAGAAGATCATGTCGCCCGAGGAACGCGTCGTGTACCCGAAGAACGATGCGACCAAAGACCTGATCATGAAAATCCTGCAAACGAACGTCCTGTTCTCTGGTCAGACCAGCGCCGAGACGTCCGATTGTCTCGATGCGTTCATTCCGATGCGCGCAACGCCGGGTACGCTGGTAATCCGCCAGGGTGACCAAGGAGAGCATTTCTACGTGGTCGAGTCCGGCCAGCTCGAGATTCTGGTTGCTGTCGCGGGCTCACCGACACCGATCCGCTATGGTTTTCTTGGGGCTGGCATGGGGTTCGGCGAGCTCGCTTTGCTGTGCAACATGCCGCGCGCTGCGACCATCAAGGCCGTGACGGATGTAAACTTGTGGTCGCTGGAGCGTAATACGTTCCGCGAGATTTTGGCATCGCATAAGCTGATGCGTCTGAACAAAGCGCTGCAGATCTTGCAGGGCATCGTCATTCTAAACAAGCTAACGCATTCCGAGCTGCAGCAGGTTGCAGCGGCCATGGAGTGGGAAGAGTACGAAGTCAACACAACCATCATCCGGCAAGGCGAGAGTGGAGAGCACTTTTACATCATCACACAGGGCGAAATCATGGTCACGCAGGTCGAAGCTGGTACAGGGAAGGAAGTGCAGATCCGCACGATGCGCGCAGGTGATCACTTTGGTGAAATGGCGTTGTTCAAAGATGAAGTGAGATCGGCCACATGCACGGCGATGTCACACGTGCAGTGCTTGACCATGGGGCGAGAGCATTTTATTGCGATGCTGGGCACGATCCAGGAGCTCATGGACCGTGAACCAGCCAATGTCCAACGGAAAGCACCGGCAACACCAGGCATGTCGCGCAAGTACTCATCAGATCATTTGCTTGAGGCAGCCAACGACTACAAGTATTACATGAAGCTCCAGAAAGATGAGCTCGAAATCCTGCAAACCCTAGGGCGTGGCGCATTTGGTCGCGTCAAATTAGTGCGGCACGCTGCGTCGAACACACCGTATGCGCTCAAGTGTCTCATCAAGTCGCGCATTGTTGAGAACAATCTCAAAGAACACGTGCTCAACGAAAAACGCGTGATGCTGTCGCTGGACCACCCGTTTATTCTCAAACTCTACAATACGTACATGGACAAGAAATACCTGTATTTCCTGTTGGAACTCGCGCTTGGCGGTGAACTTTTTACGTATCTGCGACGCAAGGATCGATTTGATGAGCCGTTAGCGCGGTTCTACGTGGCCAGTGTCGTCCTGGTCTTCCAGCATATGCACGGCAAGAGCATCGCGTATCGAGACCTGAAACCAGAAAACATTCTGATTGACAAGGATGGCTTCATGAAGCTGGCCGACTTTGGGCTGGCCAAAGTCATCACTGATCGAACATGGACGCTGTGTGGGACACCCGATTACCTGGCACCAGAAATTATTCTGAACAAAGGCCACGACAAGGCTGTGGATTACTGGGCGCTGGGTGTGCTCATATACGAGCTTTTGGCGGGTTCAGCGCCGTTCTTTGCGCAAGACCCAATGCAAATCTATGCACTGATCATTCAGGGCAATGTGAAATTTCCTGTGTACTTTGGGTGAGTTTTGCAAAGCGTTCCAGGCCGCCGGATGTGATCGTGTATTCTTGTATTCTAATGCTCTCATTGTCATTCTTTTTAGACGTGCGTGTGTGGACCTGATACAAAAGCTGCTCTGCCAGAATCCGGCTCGACGACTCGGAAATATGAAGCACGGCATCAAAGACATCATCAATCACAAATGGTTTGCGGGCTTTCCATGGGAGGGGTTACTCAGCAAGACCATCAAACCGCCAATTATCCCACAAATCCGTGATGCCTTTGACACGTCCAATTTCGAAGATTTCAGACACGAAGCAGAAGACACAGGCCTAGAATGTGACTGGGAGCCCGATTTCTAGCGGGGCGTTTGCAATCATTGCTTCCAAGCCACCCCACCCGAACCTAGGCACACCACTACCATATAGTCAGCTGCGATACCATTGATTATATAGCCCCACTAGCTCCCTTCCTCATGTGCCAACAACGAGGCAGAATGCCCACATCAGTGGGATGTAGCAACAGACAGTTTATGGTAGTGCGCTGTAACTTCGTTTCCAAGTGAATGGATAGAAGACGATTACGAGTTTTGCAGACAATATGGTATATCGTTGATCATTTAAATTTCGGCGTCGGGCATGACACCAACAGCTAATTTGCGGAACTTTTCCAGGAGCTCTGCCGTTGAGGCTTCAGGCGGATGATGGCGAATCTCTTTACGTGGTCGTGGTGGCACGTACACTTTACTGTAATAGTTGCGCTCCTAAAAATCCAACGCGTATCGGTGAGACCACCGCAAGATGTAAGCAGTGCGCCAGCAGATCACCTTACCAGCTCTTCTATCCGACGCTGCTGCTCTGTTTTGCGGTCACCTTCGTCATCCTCAGACAGAGCGCGCGGCGATTTTTTATGATTCACCACTTTACTCGCCTTGGATGTAGTTGGTTCGGTAACCTGCTTGGCTTTGGATGGCGTCAGGAGCTCCTGCAGCTGCATGACGCTCATTCCTGTCTTTATGGACACAGACGCAGCCCCAGCTGAGCGTTGCTTGCGTTTGCGGACGACAAGACTGCTTGTGACTGGATTATACATTCGCGACGCTGACTGCACGCATCAGTGAGAGCTAACGTCCGACTCTTGGTGCGCGTGTGCAAATGCCTACCCGTGGACGATGTCCGAACGACACCTGTTGGTTCGATAGTGGGGTGCTGGAATATGACATGGACCCAAATCAACCAATCGAGCAACCAGTGCACTCCGCCACACATTTGACGCACCTGTAGTATTCGTGCGCAGGAGGTACTCGCGGTGATATTACTTTCTCTGGCTTTGTCGGCGGTGCGTGCTGCAGTCGCAGGTCGCCTTGATCGACGCTAACAACTGTTGGCTTGGGAAATTGCATCGGCTGGAAAGACACTGCCGGTGTCGCGCCCATGAACTCGGCACGCACTCGAGGCGAGAAACCCGAACTAGCCATTAAATCGGCAGCCTCGTTGATGAACTGCAGGATATTTGCGATCAGACATTCTACGCGAGTTGCCCATTTAATCCAGCTGCGGCCATAGAGGTTACCGTACACTCGAGTGGTTATGTGGATTCTCATCGATACGCGGTGAATTCTTGATCGATGGGATGTAGAATCGTGGGTTCTTATTGAAATTGAGCAGCTCGTACTCGTCCGCGAGCTGTCGCTCCAGGCAGAACGGGTTGGTGTCCACGTCCGTGCGTGGAATGCGCACACGCTGCTTGGTCACCGACGACACCAGCGGTTGCCCCAGATGTTGGTTTTCCACATGGAACTTGCGCAGCTCGCGCAACATGCTCGCCTCCCGCTTTGTTTCATCGGCGCTGAGCTCAATTCGCGGCATCCTTGCTCATGCGCCGCTCGCTCACACGAAGGAGGCGCCGCACCCACACCCAACAATTATCACCCACCGCCATCACCCGCGGGCGTTGCTATTCCTGTCGCCAATTTTTGCATCAAACAGCCGCCGCTGCGCAGCTCCCAGCGCTCGGGAACACATCCACCGAGCATCCCACACACAACCCACACCAAGTATCAACATCTGCCTGATGGTTCAGCTCCCTGCTCCATCGCATGCGCACATAATACGCACGCACCAGCACCCACGACACCACCACCACCAGCGTGGCAACACCACATCACACCACACAATCCATCCCTTGCCACATCAATTGCCATCTCACGCGACCATTATTGCGATCCTCACACATGGAAGCACATTGTGCTTCCTCGTCCATCAACAAGCGCCTCCCTCTGATGTCACGACTTGTCAAAGCGTTCTGCATGGAACCTGCACATGGCTTCACATCCACGCCGACGTACCGTATCTGCCCGAATTATTGGATAAAACCTCACTCCCGGCCAGTACCAGTACTCCAACCTCGCTCGCTCGCTGCGACAAAGGAGTGTGTGCGCGTTGGAGTTGGTGTACCCGCTTCACGCCCCAAGCTCTTCCGTGGGGCACACCAAGCGCGCACATCCGGGCGGCACCGACGGAGCCGACCCCAGCCCAGCCCAGGCCCAGGCCCAGCCGAGCGCAGCCGAGCCCAGGCCGCAGCCAAGCCATGGAAGGCATCCGCGTGTACGTGCCCGACGACCGCTATGTGTGGCTGCCCGCCACCGTGCAGCGCGTCGAAGGCGACGGCAAGCGCTTCCACGTGCGCGTCGACCGCCTCGACCTCACGCCCGATGAAGAAGAGGCGCTGGCGGCTGAGCACGCCGCCGAACGCGGCTCCTTCCGCGTCCGCGCCAGCGACGCCGACGCCATCGAGCGCGTCATCGACTTGTCGGTCGACGGCATGCCCGACGCGCTGCCGCTCATGAACAGCGCGCAGGAGCTGGGGCTGGCGCCCGACACGGACAGCGCCAACGTCGCCGACCAGCTGCTGGCCACGCCCAAGATCGAGGACAAGCCCACGGCGCGCGCCAAGCACGGAGACCGCGAGGTCGTCGGCGCAGAAGACATGTGCGAGCTCAGCCACCTGCACGAACCAGCCATTGTGTACAACATCCGCCGCCGCTTCTTCGCGCCAGCACCGTACACGTACACGGGCAAGATCGTCGTGGCCATCAACCCGTACCAATGGATCAAGGGCCTGTACGCCGAGAGCCTGCGTGACCTGTACACGCACCAGCCGCGCGACGCGCTGCCGCCGCACGTGTACGCCACCAGCGCCGAGGCGTTCCGCAACATGAAGCAGCGCAAGATCCCACAGAGCATCCTCGTGAGCGGCGAATCCGGCGCTGGTAAGACTGAGACGGTCAAGATCATGATGGAGCATCTGGCTAGTATCTCGACGGCCAATGCCACTGAGCTCAAGCGCGTGCGTGGCGCTAGTGGCTTGTCCCCGCTGAAGCTTGGCCAGGGCTACGACACGATCGTCCAGAAAGTGCTGAAGAGCAACCCGTTGCTGGAAGCGTTCGGTAATGCCAAGACAATCCGCAACGACAATTCCAGTCGTTTTGGTAAGTTCACGCAGCTGCAGTTCAACCAGGATTACTGCTTGATCGGCGCCGAGTGTCGGCATTATTTGCTGGAGAAGTCGCGTGTGATCGCGCAGGCCCGAGGCGAACGCAATTACCACATCTTTTACCAGATGCTCAGTGCCCACGAAGAGAAGTATTACTTCAGCGAAACGTCGACTGCCAAGGATTTCCGCTACTTGCAGGACGAAGAGGTGCTGTTGGACGGACAAACCGATTTTGAGCGCTACCAGGTTACCTGCGACGCGCTGACGACCATTGGCGTCTCTGACCTGGAACAAACCGAGTTGTTTAGCGCTCTGTGTGGTATTTTGCGCCTCGGTCAAGTCGATTTTGTGCCTGTGGAGACCGACAAGGACGACGCCAGTCAGCCGCTTGCATCGCTCGAAGCCACTGGCCCGAGAAAAACGGAGATCGAAGCGCAAAAACAGGAAATTGAGCGCTGCGCAAAGCTACTTGGTGTCGCAGTCGAGGACCTGTCTCACCATCTCTGCAGTCGCACTGTGAAAGCCCGAGGTGAGGAATACTGCGTCCCGCTGTCGACTTTGCAGGCCAGCAACAATCGTGACGCCCTCGCAAAAGAGCTGTACGCCCGATTCTTCGCCTACTTGGTTCGTCGGGTCAACAACAGTATCTCTGGCTCGGCCTTTGTGTCCAAATCTGCGTCGTACCTGCACATCGATTTGCTCGATATCTTCGGTTTTGAATCCTTCCAACGCAATGGCTTCGAGCAGTTCTGTATTAACTTCGCGAACGAAAAGTTACAGCAAAAGTTCACGCAAGATGTTTTCAAGACCGTGCAGGAGGAGTACACGAAGGAACAAGTGGCCTGGGAATTTATCAAGTATCAAGACAACCAGGACATGCTCGACTTGCTGGAAAACTCGATGGGTCTCATGGCCCTGCTGAACGAAGAATGCGTGCGTCCAATGGGAAGTGACGCTTCCTTTGCTTCCAAGATCTTGTCGCTGCACGAATCTCATCCACGATTGGAGAAGACTCGAATGAGCCAGATTCACTTCGTGTTGCACCATTATGCTGGCTCGGTGACATACAACGCTGAAGAGTTTGTGGAGAAGAACAAGGATCAACTGCAAGCAGATTTGCTCGACCTGCTCTCGAGAAGTCAGAACACGTTAATCGCTGGCGTCTTTGGAGCTCGCTCTAGTAGTATCTTCTCGAACGATTCCGACCTTGCAGCTGTGCACGCTGCGGCGACGATCGGCGACGGACGAAGGTCAACGTTCGGTGGCGGCCGAAAGACAGCGACTTTCATGCAGGAAACTGTGAGCTACAAGTTCAAGGCCCAGTTGACGCTCCTCATGAGTGACATCTCTGCCACTGAAGTCCACTACGTTCGCTGCATCAAACCGAACGCGCATAAGAGCCCCAACATCTTCAACATCCCGTCTGTGATCAGCCAATTGCGCTGTGCTGGTGTCGTGGAGGCCATTCGCATTACCCGTGCTGCTTTCCCAAACAAGATGACGCACGAGAAGTTCTTGAGACGGTTCGTGATCATGAAGCCTAGCTCGAAGGGCTCGAGCAGCAGTGCGACCACTGCGTCGTCGGCTTGCCAGCAACTGATCGAGCGATTCCTTGCATCAGGCTTTACGCGCACCGAGAGTGATTCGGATATGCCAGATTTTGTCATCGGCCGAACTCTCATTTACTTCGGGAAAGGCGTTCTCGAGTTCATTGAGCACAAGCGCACAACTTTTGTGCACGATAGCGCAATCGTCATCCAGTACGCAGCTCGTCGTTGGCTGGCCCGACGTCGGATGAAGAAAGTACGCGATATGATCATTCAGTTGCAATCATTGCAGCGCCGACGACTTGAACGAAAACGCTTTCTCATTATGCGAGTGCGCTGCATCCAAATTCAAAGTTTGTGGAGAGGCGTTCGTTCGCGACAGCGCGCGTATTTGCTGATGAAGAATCGATCGGCAACGCGAATCCAGTCGACGTATCGAAGCTACTGTGCTCGAAAGCGCTATTCACGATTCCGCGACGCTGTGATTAAGGTGCAAGCAAACATCAAAATGAAGAAGCAACAAAGTCGATTCAACCAACTAAAGGAGGAGAAGAAAGAGCAGGCAGTGATGGAAAATGAGGTGACACTTCTCAAGATGCGGCTAGAGGAGGAAAAGAATGCCCGGATTGAGATTGAAGCCCAGAACACGTCCTTGCAGCAAGAGCTATCCGAGGTGCGCCACTCGACAGCGTTGCCTGCGTTTGCGGACAATGATCTCTTGCCACCATACCGTGGCACGCGACTGGGCAAGGAATCATTTTCGTTCATCGACGACTCCAAGCTTCTGGATGACTCGGAACGCATGATCGATTACTTGCGCAAGGAAGTGACGAAAGGCCGCGAGTTGATTGCTGCTCTGACGCAAGAAAATGAAAATCTGAAGTTAGAGAACAAGAAGGTGAAAGATGCATACACTGCAGCCGGAGCATCCTTCGCCGCCTTAAACCAGCACAACAAGCAACAGTCGAAGGCCAACTTGCGACTCATGAGCACTCATGCCGCTCTGATTAAGTCACAAGAAGAAAAGATGAAGAAATACAAGAAACAGATTGCAGACCTCAAGGAAGACTTGCGAATGCAACGAAACGTGTATTCAGCTGAGCTGATGGCTCGCGTACAGCAACAGGATCTTCTCATGGAGATCATCAATCTTGCCGAGTCGCATGGTGTGTCTGAGGACTTGCTTGAGAAGATGCGTGTGATGGTCGTCGATTCCAAGCCTCCTGGAAATAATGCGCGACCACCTCTCGATCGAATGCGCTCTGGGTCAGTATTTCTTTGGCATTTATCATACGATTGTATCGTTGTTTAGCTGACAACCTCTTTTGATTACAGAAGCGGAGCGGGACGCCAAAATCGCTCGGACACGATCTCATCAACAGGTCCAGTCCCAGTGTCGATCTCGAACCTCGGGGCGCACGGCTCTACTCCAACCGGTCGAAACAGCGACCGTCGTTCGCATTTGGACACAATCATGCTGACATCCGCCAGAAGCATGACGTCCGATATGGACACAGATTCCACCTACGACCGATCCAGCTATGCGCCAAGCCGCTCCAGCGTCTACTTCGACGACGAATCTCGCAACCGCAAGTCACGCATCGGTGGTATGTTCAAGAAAATGTTCAAGAAGGACAGCGCACACGATCACTAGTGAAACAAGCAGGACAATTCCACGTCTACGTGAGCAACGAAATTGTAGTGTGATAATGATGATGATACCAAATCACGCGCTGTTTAGATCCTGTGACGCGTCTCCTCCAAGCAGCTGCAGCGGCTTAGAAGTCGTACGGATCGTCTTGCGGGTTCGTCGGCTCCACCGTGAGCGACGGCTTGGCTGTAGCAGTCAAGATAGCAGCGCCGTCCTCACTCGCTCCTTTCTGTGATCCGTGCTTCCACTCGCGAATTTCTTCCTTCAGTTTCTCGTCCGGCACCAGTTGCGTCATCGTGAGAGGCTCGCCCGTCAATGGACAGCGGTTCCCGAAGTCTCGAAACCACGCCTCGATCGCAGCTCGATCAAACACTTGGCCGTACGGACTCCGCATCGGATCCTTCATCAGTTTGAGCGAGATGGCGCACTTGAACTCCGGTGGTATGTTGCCTTTGTCTCGCTTCTTGCCGCGACGCTTGTGCTTCTTCTTCTTGCCATCCTCATCGTTGTTGTTGCAGCTGTCGTCGTCATCTTTTCCCTCCCCGGCCGTGTCTTTCGCTTCTACGTCTTCATCGTTCGCGTCTCGAATGGAAATGGCCGGTGGCGTCAGCGCTGGCAGATCTCCCAGCAGCGCGTATTCCTCTTTCCGCGATATTGGGCCTGAGTGGGCGACCGACTTGCGCGTCGGGCTCTTCTTGGGCGGTGTTTCCTCCTTCTCTCCGGCCTCTTGGACATCCTCAACGGGCGGCTTCTTAGGCGATGGCGTCGACGTATGCTGAGAGACGTCTTCCAGCATGGCTTTGATCTCACTGCTGATGGTCAAGTCCCTGGCGAGTGATCCCTTGAGTGTCTTAATCATCACATCGGCGCCGTACACAATGAGCATCTGCACAATCGCCACTCGGCTGTGGTACGCCGCTTCATGCAGCGCTGTCCAGCCTAGCTTGTTGACGGCGTTCTTGTCCGCTCCCCACTCAAGCAACACTTTGACCGTCTCGGTGTGTCCCTGCCGCGCGGCTTCGGCGAGAGCAAACTGGCCCGGGAATGGGCACAGCGCGAACTCTGGGCAGATGATGTCGTGCTTGGCGCCTGCCTTGAGCAGTTCACGCGCCACAGTGGCGTAGCCACGATGACATGCATCGTAAAGCGGCGACCATCCCACGGAATTCTTCGTATTGACGTCAGCGCCGGCACGAATGAGCTTTAACGCTAGCGCTTCCAAGCCGTACGCGACGGAGATATGGAGCGGCGTCCACCCAAACGAGAACGAGCCGGGTCCGCGCTTGGTGACCATGTTGAGATCTGCTTTGGTGGCCACTAGCTCTTTCAGAATCGCAATGCCTGCTTCTTGCGAGTTGAGCGTGTGGCAGCACGAATGCAGCGGCGTCCAGCCGTCGTTGTTGGGCACACTGAGCGTTGCCCTGTCCAGCACCATTTTGTCGCCGCTGACATACACCACCAAGTGTTCGTCGTCCGACTCGGGTAGCGTGCCATCCTTGTCGGAGCTGTCGTCGCTGTTTGCATCGTTGTCGTCGCCCAAGAGCTGAATCTGCTGCAGGCCACCACCGCCGCTGCTGTCATCGGGCGAATGCACGAACAGCACGAGGTTGCCTCCCTGGAACGACCGCTGCTTGTGCTTCTTCGGTCCGATATGGAAGTCATAAAGGCGATACATGTCTGCACGGCCACGATAAAGCAATATCAAATCAATTCACATTGAGAGCGAACTGCATCACATCGCACATCGCTGTGTATGAGCCGCCGCACCTGGGAATCGCACGTAGCGAGGGTCCAGCCCCTGTACCATGGCCTCACCGAGAATCATCGTGCACGCGAGCATCTGCTCGAACGCGCCATGGCTCGACGCCCCACCTCCCATCGCACTCTCCACCCACTAGACCTTCCTTCTGAGGCCGTGTCACGTCGACGGCCGATCGTCCCCAGCACCTCTCGCGATCGCAATGCGCCGTCGCGTGAATGAAACGAGCGCACGACGTGACCTTTCATGATCCACGGCGTCCGAGCAGGTAATTACCACATACAGCAGGTATCCGGAATATTCGACCAACTCGCATTCATACTTCTCATTTGTTGCACAATAATGGTGATTGCAGTGCTGTACCACATGACACATTAACGTGATCTCCGAGGGGGTCTAGGGGTACTCTAGATATCAATATATCCAGTGCTTGAGCGGTCGACGTAACAAACTCAATACATTCCGTCCACTATCGTACGCCGAGAGAAAGAATACTCAATCCTAATGTGAATACTCGGACATTAGAGAGTTTCTGAAATCCAACAATTTGGAAACAAATGTGCCTGTGACACTGCGCACAGGAAATCCTCTCTAAGGCGATTGGCGAATTTTCCAGTAGGGGGCTGCTCACTGTCAATCAGGTCACAGAAACGATGAGCGGAACAAGAAAGAAGGCCTTCCGCTTCCGGCCTGCGCACGACATCATCCTGCTCTAGGAGGCCATTCGGGAAATGCCGTGGACAGCTCCTCACGGTCAAACAGGAGCGACGTGGCACCAAGTGAGCATCGGTGTGACTACGTCCATCGGTCAGTGTGGTGGGAGTGACATTGTGGATCACACCACGTGCAAGCGAAGGTTTGACACGCTCGTAGCAACGTTCAAAAGAGAGGAACTGCTTTCTCTTCGTGCATCCGGCRCCRAGGAAGAATACTCTGAACGTGAGCAGCTCCTCACAGATGTTGTATCACTGGTAAGTTGGATACTACACATAATGGGCGTCTCTCATGTATTTATGCATATGTAGCTGCTAGAGTACGCGCATGAAAAGGCAATGGTGACTGCAGCAGAAGAGCGGAAGCGCAACGAGCGAGATTTTATTAGCGGCAGCAATGAATACACTCAAGCGACCACGAAGTGATAGTGACATCCGTAACTTCAAGTCTCCTCGAAAAAGTGTGCGCCCAGCGTCGGCTCGAATTGTCGATATTTTGGAACAACAAACGAGTGCCAAGATCGACAGCACCGACCTGCAGCGCAAACGATTGGAGCTTGACGAGCGTCGTATTGCGCTTGAAGAGCAGCGACTGACCCTGGATAGGGAGAAGCACCTGGCTGACGTGGAAGAAAAGCGTGCTCAAACAAGTGCATATCATGCGCAAACGCAACTGATGCCAGCTTTTATCAGCAATAAACGCCAACAATAAGAAGGCCACGTAAAAGTACATTTTGTATTTCATGTATGCAAATATTCCCTAATACATGGTGGAGCGACTTGGAAGAACTTGGACGTTCGATTGCCATTATAGCAAGCATGGACATTAGTCAGAGTGGCTGCCACTGCGTACAGCTTACCAACCGACTGTAGATACAGTTTTTGGTTCTTGGTGAAATCACAGAACGCCCAATACCGTGTCAGCCGTCCAAACTCCCATTCGACACAGACTCGAACACTACTCATTTGAGCGTTGAATAATTCGTGCTCTGTCGAAAGGCTAGCACCTATACGGACAAAAGATATGATCTTGTTTGCCGTATGCTGGGTCGCCATAGAAGACAAAATGTTTCTCATCTGCTGCAAGCACTGATCTTGCCTCTCTCAATAAGTTGCTTCTAGAGAGCATGAACGCATCGTGACGACTGGCAGGAATTGGTCCAAACAAATG
>NSDO01000262.1:98342-112539 GCA_002286825.1 Lagenidium giganteum
CTCAAGATCTTCGAGCCTATTAGGATATGCAAGCCGCCGAAGAAACAAACACATAGCTTCACCGGGCTCGATGGCATACCCACACGGCGCCACAAAATGATCGTTCAAACCGATRAGCTCTGTAAGCTCCTCCACTTGTTCCCTCGTGAAGCGAAACATCGTCAACCATAAGTGACGCATGTMCAACGCGGATGTGAACCGCGCGCGGCAGCTCCTTCTCCATTGGAGGCGCTGTGCMCTSGCTTCTTCCWYTTCCACTTGCGCGRGTGMAAGCAAAAGAACGACGTCTTCGTTGTCGCTGTCGCTCATGATAGAGGGAAAATTCGCGTTTGCAGATGGATTGTGTCTGAATCGATTTCACTGCCAATTTTGATGCCTTCTGCCAAATTTAATAGTGCAAATTCGGACATTTTAGAAGCTCTCTATTGTCCCCGATCGACACTTTAAACAATGCTTCACCCGAGCAAGTGTACTTATCTAAATCCAGTAGTTCGTGAAGTTCCGAAACATAAACAGCATCCCATACATTATATGATCAAGTCACTCAAAGGAGGGACTAACGTAGTGACTCTAGTTATCATAATCAAGCAGTGTGTGAAGTTCCCAAACATGATTTGAACCGGTTCCATGTCACCGAACCGATGCAACAGCAATATTTATGATCATGGTAGGTTTTGCACCATGCGGGACCGAGTTCCCACGTTCGCAAAAACAATCTCTACACTGTCTCTCTATCTCCTTTCTCTTCTACCCCTACCCCCCTCTTAATAAAATTATACATATATACGAACGCGGAGCAGCATATGTCATTGTAACCACCGCCCTCTAGATATTAAAAGTTGGTTCTGAAAATTTTGGAACCCGAGTCCCCCCAAGCCGCCAATTAGTTGCAATTCACTATTGAATTCAAGCACCACAGCAGCTCTAGTAAGTACGAAAACGTTTTGGAACCGGTTTGGAACTCGGTTTCGGAACCTCGGAACTCAGCATTATTTCTATTTCTGATATTTATAGAAGCTAAAAAATTTGAGAATCCAGTTGAGGAATATTACGATCGGTCGAGTCCACGGAATCATTCATTTTGAAAGTGACGTATGCTACATTGGTTCTATTATCAACAAGTTATCGCTGGGTGGAAGGCAAGCGATAGCTCATCTACGTTAGATGGATTATCGATCGAATCATACAGAGAGCATTAGAGCTTACAACAAGCAATACTATAAGATACTATAAGGCAAATAAGCAACGCTGGGAAGCAATTTCGAAGAGCGCCTTGCAACTCGATCCAATTGCGAGAGTGGTGGTAAATAGTCTGCTGCAAATCGTCATGTTCACATCCGATCGCTGAAACACAAGCGGTGGCTGGAAGAGCAGAGCGCTTAGACGGTGATATTTGTTTTGCCAGGGACACAAAAAATAGAGGTGTATGATATAGATAAAAACACTGGTAGATATCATAGTACGCGCTGAGCGTCATGTGCATAAACGACACATGCAGATATGAAGGTAATTACATCATTTCTACATTATGTAGAATATATTTCAAATGTTTGACTATAGATAGCAGCGATGGAGATCGAATATGTTGATGATGAGACAATGAACGCGCCAGCTCATATCGATGAATACTACTACAAACCGACGGCAGCGGAAGGCCAACACGCTTCCTCGAGTTGCACACAGTGTACACCGTGGTAACGGGATTGATAGTCCCGTTACACTTGGTAGCACTTGTTGGTCACGCACTTGGTAGCACTTAGGAGTCCATTCAACGACTCTTTCTTCGCGTTGCATCATGGCAACGCCTCAAGCCCCGCAAGGTGCGCCGCCTCGAACGGCGGCGCCACAAGTGTTTGAGACGCCACGGGTCTCAATCTTCCATGAGAACCTCCCCCAGTCGCAGGGGGAATGGTCGGCGCTGATGCGCATGGGGAATGCGTTTGGGGAGGCGCCAGTCAAGCACCTCTTCCGGACCATCGCTCCTCCTGAGCAGCGTGCAGCTGCTCTAAATTTCATGAAGCAATGGAGCATGAAATCGAGCACGGGATGCGCGGCCACCGGACCGCGCATCACAAGAAGACCGACGTTGTCAGGCTTGACACGTCGACCTACAGCGGCTTGCCGAAGGAGCCGCTTCTGCGATGATTTGTCGAGATCGAGGCAGCCATCGCTGCGCGGGGACCACAGACCCCGCGCTTCAAGTCGCGTATGGCATGTCCGGGCTGGCTGGACGTGTCCGTTCATGGGCCTTCGGCAAGCGCTTGGCCGACCCAAGCGCATTCTCGACTCTGTAGGAGTTCAAGCGGGAACTCCAGCTCGCGTTTGAGCCACCCGAGAATTAGTATTGGGTGCGCGTGGAGTTCCTTCGTCTACGACAAGGAACGATGGAGCTGCATGCATACGTGCAGCGGGTCAGGTATCTGCTGTCAACCATTGTGACAGCCCCAGTGGATGCCACGGCACAGCTCGCTGTGTTCATGGCTGGCCGACGAGATGGTAATGTGAAGACCATACTCCTTCGCAAGACGTCTGCGTCTCTGGACGACGCCATCACTCCGGGACAGCGCGGGAACAAGTCACGTCGTGGCTTGTCCAAGATCAACTGTTTCAGATGCCAGCTCCTTGGGCATCTGGCATTGAAGTGCCGAGCACCTTCTCCGAGCAGCGGTGCTCAATCTGCTTCCGGTGGCAACGGTGCCCGGAAGCAGAAGGCAAAAAAACGAAGACGGTCAGTAGGCGCGGTCTGCCCTACTGACGGGCGCGAGGTGGTTGCTGCTGCAGACAGCAGCTGCCAGGGCCCCAGCGCACCGCCCGCGGTGCGCGACGTGAAGTCTGCGCAGCTTCAGAAGAGAGCAAGTGGGCTCATCTTTCTCAAGCTCAAGGTGAAAGGAATAGAGCAGCAGCTTTGTGCGCTGCTCGACTCGGGAGCGTCGAACAACTTTGTTCGACGAAGTGCTGTGAGTTGTGTTCGTTACACGACTCTCTCGAATGATGATGATGGAGGCGCCTCGACTTATGTCGTGCGCCTCGCGGATGGTCGGGGGATGCGGATGCCGAAGTGCGTTGCGCTCCTCGACTACTCGGCATGTGGAAGGAGGATGAAGGATCCCTTCAAGGATCCCTTCATCCTCATGAACCTGGACGACAGGCTCGATGTCATCCTTGGAACGCCTCGGCTGGCGAAGTACCAGCCACAAGTCGACTGGGTGAAGGGCAGAGTGGTGTCGATCAACACCACTCCAAGAGAAGCGGATTTTCGGCTGATCACCGATGATCATCATTGGATGCACATTGATCATGTGCATCCCCGCGATCCAACCCCAGCGCTTGTCGTGAACGAGCGCTTGCCAGAATGTGACAACGACCAATGCTGTGGCCTCGGTCTGCAAGAAGAAGGCAGCGCTCGGAGCAGTGGCTCCGGCGCACGTCGTGAAAGACGTTGGAGCAGTGCCCCCAACGTCCAAGTCGAAGCGTGATGTAGTGGTATCACTCAAGGAGACCCTCGAAAGAACCGATGGACGCATCGGTTCCAGCGTCGACAAGCATCTGTCGTCGCGGCGGGTCCAACTCAGGCTAAACCGCAATGAAGAGTGTGAATTTGGGCGGTTTGATCCCCAATTCAAGTTGGGTGTCGCAGCGATCAACGGGTCTCTGGTCGTAGCGCGAGCAAGTCCACACTTGCTCGTCGCACTCGTCACAAGTCAGTCGGCAAGTGGCCGACACGGGAATGAGTCTGTGCAGGTGCCAGACTCCAACATTTTAAGTGACGAGGCCATCGCAGTCATGGTGCAAGACAGCAGTGGCTGTCACCTGCACAACTCCGAGTGGGCAACTCACCCTCGGAGCTCGTTGAGTTGTTGGCGCTCGAAGAGATGAGCGCCAAGGCCTTCCTGAAGGATCTCAAGCGAGGTGAGATCCTCCAGATCTGCGCGCTCAGTGCCACGGATCCATCCGAATTTGTGGGCAGCACGTCCACCTTGGACCCGGACGTGCTGCAGGACAAGAAGACTGCGCGTGAAGAAAGATTCAAGCAGTCGCTCGAATCTCTGAAGGCACAATAGAACCCGGTGTATCCCCTTGTGCTGGAGTTCCTGGACATCTTCTCCGACAAGGTGCCAAACACCTTGCCCCAGAACCGTGGCATTGGGCACGAGATCGATCTCGTGCCCGGTACGAAGTAATGTGTCACGCGGCAGTGCCGCGTGACCAAGTTGAAGCGAACAATGAGTTCTTTGCCTCTCGATCGCGCGCCGGCCATGTGTGGGAGAGCAAATCTCCGCACTCAAGCCCGACCTTCTGTTTGAAGAAGGCCACAGGGGGATGGCGCATCGTTCATGCGTTCAACAAGCTGAACGATACGACCATCTCGGCGCAAACGCCAATTCCGCGCAAGGACATGGTGATCGACGCCATGTCCGGGAGCACTGTGTTCAGTGCTATCGATCTGAAAGACGGGTTCTATCAGATCCGGATGAATGATAGGGACATCCCTCTCATAGCGGTGAGCACCCCAAGTGGGATGCTATGGGAGTGGCAGGGGCTTAAGAAAGCCCCTGCGACTTTCAACAGGATAGTCCCGCAGGTGATGAGAGCCCTGCGTGCCTTCGCGAGTTCGTACTTCGACGATCTCTTCATCCACAGTCGTGCCACGGATGGCAAGACGGACGTCCAAGTTCATCTGGAACACCTACGGGAGGTGTTTCTCGTCATGCGTCAGCAGAAGCTGTACGCAAATCTGAAGAAGTGCATCTTCTACGCGGAGGAAATCCCTGTTCTTGGGGATTTCGTGGGTGTCAAGAGCGTTCGCGTCGTCCCCGAGAAGGTCGACGCCATCGATGCTTGGCCGGTTCCACAGACCGCCAAGCAGTTGCGTTAGTGGTTGGGCCTGGCCAACTACCTCCAAAAGTACACGCGAGGCTATGCTGGCCTCGTGCACCCGCTGACGTCACTCCTCAAGAAAGACGTGACGTGGGAATGGAAGGCGGAACATCAAACCGCCTTCGAACAGGTGAAAAAGAGCCTCCGCGAGGCYCCGGTGCTGGCCTTGCCGCGAGCGACTACGCCGTCGGGTGCGCGCTCATACAGTTCGACGACGCGCAACAGGAGCGCGTCGTCTCGTACCAGTCCCGGTGCATGCCAAGGAGCTACTTGCGATGAAGTATGCTCTTGTCAAGTTCCGAGTCTATCTGCTCGAAACGTCGAAGTTCGTGATCTACACGAACCACGCGTCGCTGCAGACAGCAACGCGCAGCCATACGCGCAGCCCGCACCTGAGTCAGCGCATGGCACGCTGGCTCTCGTTCTTCGCCGAGTACAACTTCGTCGTACTCTACAAGCCTGGTAAACAGAACATCCTTGCGGATGCTCTGTCTCGACGACCAGACTATGATCCGCGCGAGCACGAATCATCGGATGCTGCACAGTGTTCGTGCATCCGCTGCCTTCGCACAGAGTCGCCTTCTGCGGCGACTCTCCCTGTTACCACGCAAGTGGTGAGCACGTTGCGTGATGAGATCATCGCTGCCTACCAGCACGATGCGTTCTGCCGCGCGCTGCTCGCATATCTGGCAGCGCCATCAGAGACTTCCATGAAGTCTCTTTCGTCGAAGGTTCTGTGGTGTTGCGGTCAAGATTTGCTGTGCAATATTTGGCAGGACGTGAGCCGTGCGTGGCGATCGTCCTGTCCAGTGGTCGCTGAGATCCAGATTCAGTGAAATCTCGCTTGATGGCCAAGATATGATCCAGATATTGCAGATATGGCCTCAGGGACATTTTTTAGGGACATATTACTATATCGGTAGGGACAGGGGTATGCTTTGTTCTTTTCTGTGGTCTCGAACCCATGGCCTCCCGCTTAGGTTCTTGTGTGCTGCTTTTCCTACACATGGGCGTGGTTGTGGTGTGCCATGTGCATCATAGTTCTTCTTGGTCGCGGAGATCGGTAGGAGGGCTAAGATTTTCGCACTAACTGTACTATACTGTAAAGTACTGTACATATTGTCCACACCCCAATTATTGATCCATTGGTGACAATTTTTCACAATGCTTTCCCGCGCTAACCTGAAGCGATCGCCGTTGAGGCTTAAGTGGCGACCACGGGCTGGCTGGCTGGCTGGCTGGGTGTCATGGCGAGCAACCGCAGGGAGCTGGAGGCGGCCATGAAGACGCCGCGCGGACGCAAGCGCCTGCGCATGGAGGCCACGACGCCCAGCAAGGACGCGGCGGCGGCGCACGGCGGCGCTTGCGCCCCGGAAGCCCGCATCGTCTGGAAAGACTCGCCCGTCGAGAAGCAAATCCGCGTCTCTGGGACCAGCAAGTGCGTGGCAATATGTATATATATATATTAAGATGGCTTTGTTGATGGTGCGTACTGGCGCATGCTAATGGTGTGGTTGCAGGCTGTCGGTGCAGCGCGAGATGCATGGGTTTGTGGGGCGGATGCAGCGCGCGAGCACGCAGTCGACGACGCCTGAGCAGGAGCGCCGTCCTTCCGGCAAAGCCAAGTATCTGTCGCGCACAAAGGCGCCGTCATCAGACATCTCTCACCACAAGATCGATCCGCGCGTCCAGGCGCCGGCTGAGTCTACGCGTACGTCTCGTGGATGATTGTTATTTAGTTTGAGTTGTCGTTGACGTTGTTGTTGTTGTTGTGGGTTGAGCAGGACGCAGTTCCACTGGCGGCGTTCCACAGTCTCATCAAAGAGCAACAAACGATGCGGATAACGATCCAGGTGCGAGCTCTGGCGGTTGTGTCGTGCTGTGTATTGTAGCATTGGCTGACGTGAGGATCGATGGGGACAGAAATCACGAGGCATCTGGTGTTCAGCCCAACGTCAGACCGCAAGCACACACCACCACCAAGACATCGAGGAGCGCCTCGTCACCACGCAGTTAGTACATCGCCACGAGTCCCAGCACCGCCGTTCCGAGCATCGCAAGACGAGCTCAGCATCCTCGATCGCGTAAGTGGATCCCGATTTGCCGTCCATGGAATCAAGAAATAACTGTGTGATGGTGCTCTTCTGTGCATAGCTTGAAGAACGATATGCTGGTGCAGAAGGAAACAAACCCACCGCCGGGCTTGAGCAGCAGTCTACAGTGCGTGCGTCCGTGGCGGCACCAGTTTTGGCAACGGCAACTACCCAAAGCAACGGTGTTGCTGCCGTAAACTCAGCACCAGCAGCTGCTGCACCAACACAACCACCACGACCACCAACTGTGATAGATCCTGTTCAAGTCAACACAGTCCCTGCGCAGGATGATACCGAGTTCGACAGCCCCGAGCCGTTCACGGAGGAGTCGTGGCAGTTGCTGGACCAGATGGAGTACCAAGCCAGTCAGCGCATCATGCAAAGTCAGGCAACTCAGCTGGCGTCTCCGCCTGCAATACCACCAACACAAGCACAGCACGCGCCTGCTCCGTCACAACCTGTCGTTCAAGTTTCACAGCCAGAGCGTGGCATTCTTGTCAGCGAAGACGATGAATTCAAGCGTCTGCTGGTACTGGAGATTGATCGAGACCCAACATCTCGATGCCAGGTTCTTCGCCTCCTAGATGAGCGTGAGGACCTCGTGGACGTTTCGCTGAAAGATGATTGGTACGACACGGAGATCGATGTCGGTGACACAGTAAACGTTGTCTTCACTGCTCAGGATCGGGCTTCAGGCTTGTACTCACAAACTTTTGATGATCGCAACCAACAATCAGCGCGAAACCTTCATACACAATCGCGTCGTTGGGAACGAATCGAAATAGACAATAACAGAAACGCAATCGTCGTTCATCCAGACATTTTGGTGCGTTGCTGGCTGCCATACGGCAAATGATTTCCCACTAACCGTTGAGACTTGTTGTAGGTCTCTCCAACAAGCGTGACCTCGAGCTACGATTGCTCCAGACGAGCAGTGTTGAAGGAAACTCTAAGCGTCACCAAGCCCACCCATCCAAAGGCCTTCCTCGGCACGCTGAAGCACAACTTGTTCGAAAAGGCACTGCTTGAGAGGCGTTATGATCTCCAATTTCTCAGCGAAGAAGCTCGCAGGATTGTCTCCTCAAAGTACGTTCCACTTGGTTTACGTGAATAGGCAAGTTGATACTGATGTTGCATATACTCCACTCTAGTGTGTTAGGTCTCGTCGAATGCGGTGTGTCGGATGAGATGGCCATCGCCGAGTTAGACAACGTTGCCAGTGACATGGCGAAATGGATTCACGACATCTTTTCGTCTGGCGTGCAATTGAATCTTCCTCCAGGCTCGGGTGATCCCGACAATGTTCGTGTTGATCAAATATTTGCGACCGAAGAAATGATGTGGTCCATAAAGTGGGGACTGAAAGGGGCTACTGATGTATCTGTTCAAGGCGTCATTCGTCATTCGAATCAAGCTTCCACAAACAACACCAAGTGCGTAATTCCAGTTGAGCTGAAAACCGGTAGCAAAGTCTACGCGGGTATCGAGCATCAGGGCCAAGTTATTCTCTACACATTGCTCCTCAATGAGCGCTATCGCCAGCAATCACAAGATGGATTGCTACTTTATGTACCAGGAATCGAGACAAACAGAATTCAGGCAATGGCTTCTCATATCCGAGGTCTGATCAAGGTCCGCAATCGATTCGCGAGTTCCATTGCTCGGGTGAAAGCAATTGGTGGTGCTACCATGCAAGAGCTACCACCGATGTTACGTCGGCGTCGCGACTGCGAACGATGTTTTCAACAAAGTGAATGCCTGTTGCATCACGCAGCTGTTGAAAATGGTTCACCCGAGTCCAGTGGTCTCGACGATCTGTTTCAACATAAAATGGGCCACCTTAACGATGTTGATCTGGCATATTTCAGGCATTGGAACGAGTTGATCGAACATGAACAGCATCACGCGGAGAAGAATGTGCGTGCTCTGTGGTTACAAGTGGGGTGGAAACGCGAGGAACAGCACGACGGTGCATGCGTTGCTGGTTTACTGTTGGTTTCGGATGAACCCAGCGAAGCAGAATCAGGATCAAGCAAACGCTTGCTTTGTTTCCAGCGTGACCGCGCTCGAGCAAAGCTGGTATTTCCGAATGGCGCTCCGCTGCTCGAACAGAAATTCCGTTCAGACGAACGAGTCATTATTTCCGTGGAATCAGTTGATGGAAAGAAGATGATCGCTCATGTCACTCGTGGCCGGGTAGTCGTCGTAGAGAAAGCAAGGCTCGTGGTTGAAGTGCATCAGCCAATTCCAGCGATTGTGATGAGTGGTAAGTCGACTGTCGGCTCGCAATTTCTCTGGCGGCTCGATCGCGACACCGTGGTCAGTGGTTTGAAGCGTGCGAAGGAAAATCTTGTGCGACTGTTTGTTGGTGTTCCTCCTGAACTAACAAACCCACATCAGCACCACGCCATTGCCAGAACCGAGATCCTGTCCGCGATAGCTGCTGTTTCCGCTTCCCAAGTTGGTCCCAACGGTCCAGTTGAATCCAACGTTGGAGACGTTCGTCGGCGACAACTGGTAGTCCACCTCACTCGACCGCGCTTTAAATCTTGTCGGCTCAATGACTTGTTGATGCAAAAGCTCCAGTCTCAACACCCCCATGATTCGAAACGAGTGATGGCTCAGCAGCTCATCCAAGAGTTTCAGCGCCTTAATCTCGACCAACAGCGTGCAGTGCAGAAGGTTATCAACTCACTAGATTATGCGCTGGTGCTCGGCATGCCTGGAACAGGAAAAACATCGACAATATCGTACGTCGTGCGAGTGCTGCTTTTCATGGGCTACTCAGTACTGGTTACAAGCTACACGCACTCAGCTGTGGACAATTTGTTGTTGAAGCTGTTGTCTCATCATCCACAAATGTTGCGCCTTGCCAGCAAGAATCAAGTGCATCCTTTGCTTGCAGACCATACGCTGGATGCTCTGATCGCAAGAAAGCAATTCAAGACGAGGGAGCTCCAAGACGTACTGGAGCGCGTTCAGCTAGTCGGATGCACGTGCTTGAGCATCAACAGTCACGTCATGTTCACAAAGCGGCGCTTTGATTTCTGCATTGTCGATGAAGCGTCTCAAATCACACAACCAGTTGTTCTTGGCGCATTGCGATGCGCAGACACGTTCGTGCTGGTGGGAGATCACTACCAATTGCCACCGTTGGTGGCGAATACACATGCTCGGCAAGGGGGAATGGACGTGAGTTTGTTCCGTCGACTATCAGAGGCGCACCCAGAAGCTATGACCCAACTCAGCTACCAGTATCGTATGAATCAGCACGTGATGTTGCTCGCCAACCGTTTGGTGTATGGGGGAAAGCTCAAGTGTGGATCGTTCGGTGTGGCATCCAACCAGCTCAAGATACGAAATCGCTCTTCATTTGCCTCCCTGTCTCGCCAGCTCCAGTTGTCCTGGCCAATGAACGTGGTCTGGAATGATCAAGGCGTTGTGTTCCTTGACGTGGATCGTATTGAAAATGGAACGGAATCACTCGGCACAATCAGCGCATCCGGGCGGAAGCGCCTGGAAAACCTCGTCGAAGCAGACATTGTGGCTGGTCTGGTCGTCATCCTGCTGCTTGGTGGTGTGCCTGAGGAAGAGGTGGCAGTCGTTTCACCGTTCCGGTCTCAAGTTGCTCTGATCACACAGAGACTGCTGGTGCTTCCCTATTTCCAGGGCCGAGGGTCGCTGGGTCGCGTGGAAGTGAGCACGATCGACAAGTATCAAGGGAAGGACAAGGACGTCGTGGTCGTCTCATTTGTGCGTTGCAACAGCGAGAAGCGTGTGGGTGAGCTGTTGACAGACTGGCGCCGCATCAATGTTGCGCTGACTCGTGCCAAGCAAAAACTACTGCTTGTTGGTTCCAAGCAGACGCTAAGCGGAGGGAGCGCGGTGCTGAGTGAACTGCTGACGGTGATTGACGAGCAGCGATGGGAATGCGCGCTCCCTTCGAATGCGATGCACGAATTGCAGCAGTTGCTGAGCAAGTTGGAGCATGCTCAGACCTATCGTGAACCCGAGCGCGAAGACGATATCACAGTTCGCCACGACGCTCCTGACATCTCCGTCTATCGCCCAAGTGAAGGACATAATGACATTGAAAGCCTTGTCCCCGGCATTCGAGCTGTACAAACGAGACCAATGCCAAGAGCGGGAGGTTCGAAACCAATCACGCGCAACATCATTGACGAATCTAGAAGCTAACTTGACAGACTTATTGAAATCACTTGTTGACACACAGAGAATTCTTACAGAGACACAGACATGGAGCTCAGCTTCAACCGTGCTGGCCGTGGATTTGTTGAGGCGGAACAATTGCGTTCGCGGCAGCTAGACAAGCAACGCCAGCATCGCAATCGTAGTGGACCTCAAGCATCGCTTCGAGGTCGTCATTTCGGCTTCGAGTTCCGTTTGCCACCATGTCTATGTCCACAACCGGTCGGTCGCTGCATGCAGTGCAAACCAGCGCGGGCAAACTTGGCCTGATGTATTCAACTGCTGGCCTGCTCAAGAGCCCAACTCAATCCCGCCCTGAGGTCCCATGAATCACTTGCAAGCGGTGGCGATTGATGCAGAGCACGGTCGGTCGATGGACGTTGATGCAAATGTCTCGCAGGGTACACGTGCAGCAAAGCAACAAACAACACATGCGACGCGCCTGGGTGACCCAGCCAACAGCGTTCCACTGTCTAGCTCGTTGCATGCATCAATGGGACGAGGCGTCCCATGCAGCTCTTCGTTGCTCTGCATGCATGGCCATCCCACCTGACGGGCACGCGCGTGAGCACGTGTGCCCGTGCCCTCGTCCTCGTCCTCTTTGCCCACCAGCGCTGCAGCTCATTCCAACTTCCACCAAGTTCCAGACACCAACAAGTCTCCCATCGCTTCCAACATGTTCAAGTCGCTCGTGCTCGTCTTGCCAATCTTCGCTTCTGTCGCACTCGCCCAGTTAGGCGGATGGCACGATGCCGACGTCAACGATGCCAACCGTGACGTGCTGCTGCGCGCTGTGAGCTCCGCGCAGAACTACAAGTCGGGCGTGCAGCCAGTGTGCGTCACCGACATCACGAGCATCAAGTCGCAAGTGGTTTCGGGCGTCAACTACAAGTTCTTCGTGACGGGCTGCGTGGCGACGGAGGACGGCGCTGTGCCGATGGCATCGTGCACTGCGGAGACGTGCGCGACACCTCAAGCAATGCAGATCGACGTGTTTGACCAGCCATGGACGCAGACGCTGAGTGTGACGAACGTCCGCAAACTGCGCCTGCGCGCCTGATCGTTTACTGATAATGGGTGTGCTGCACCGTAATATACTGAATTTTGATCGTGAGATGTCTTTAGACACCAAGCTAGATATCGAGGTCGTCATCGAGGTCGTCGTCGTCCCAGTCTGGATCGTCCTCGTCGATAAAGAAGAGGTTCTGCTGTGCAGCGGGAGGTGCTTGAGTGCCTGGCTGTTGCATGTACGGCAGCTGCACTTGGCTCTTGGCAGCGCGTTCAGCCGCGCTCATGCCAATGTTGAAGCTCACGTCTTCCTGGCGCACTGGCAGTGCCTTCTGACCGTCAGCGGTCGCTGCATCATCGGGCTGTGCCTGAGCGGACGCGTCGGTCGTGGCGTCCGTCGCAGCGACGAACTTGAGCGGGACAGCTGCCGCCATCTGGAAGAACTCGACGCTTTCGGTGCTGCGGCCATTCTTCTTCTGTCGCTGGAGCAGCACCAGACCGTCCATGCCCTTGGGGATCTCTCGTCGTCGCTCCTTGGCCAGCACCGAGTACGCGGCCAAAGATGACGGCGTCTCCACGACGACCAGTGCCGTGGCCTCCGCTGCCAACGCCTGGCCGATGGTCTTGCTGTCTACACTGGTGTTATGGCGCACAATCACCGACCCGATCGACGGCGTTTTGCGCAGGCCATGCAGCAAGAGCAGCACTTGATGGAGAGAGTGGTGCTGCAGCAGCACGTTGATCGAGTCGATGACAACGACAACCGGGCGGGATGACGAAGGCACGTCGTCACGCGGCTGCTGCGCCACACTCTGGAGAATGCGCTCACGCACACGCTCCAGCAGTGGCGAAGCTGGAGCACCAGGAATCAATGCAGCCTGGAAAAGCGTCACATCGCTCGACAAGTCGATGTGATCGACCACTGTCTTGTGCGTCTCGTTAGACTTCATCTTCTCGAGCAACGAGTCACATTCCTGTCAGACATATCCACACACACAAACACACACGGCCATCATGGTGTCAACAGACACGAAGTCGACGTCAGCGTGACTGACACATGGCTCACCAGAGTGACAACGACCACACGACTTGTCTTCCTGGATTGAGCGACCTGTGTAAAACACATAAAAATGTGTGAATGACCACGCTGGGGTGTGGTGGTGAGATGGACCTGGTAGCGCACCATGGAGACAATGGACGCCAGCACAGCGCGCGAGGCACCGTGCGCGCGGCGGTGTTCCTGCACGACAACAAACTCGCATCGGTTGTGCACGCTCCAAAGGGAGGGCGACGACGAAAGTGCCGCACCAGCGGCGTCCGCCGTCACACACTTGTGGAGAAAGTATTCCTCCATTTTGTTACTGCGTCGCCCCAAGCGCTGCCACCCACTGGGCGGATACCGGTAATGATACCGGTTATAGTATATGTGACGTGTGTAGATTGTTTGTGGTGTGACGAGTGTGCTTTTCGTTCCGCACTCTTTCATCCACTTCCAGTTGCCACCTTCCTTCCGCATCAATGACGACACCATCGATCGCAGATACAAGTTCTAGAGAGGAAGGGGTGACAAGGTGCCGGAGGATGAGGTAACGATCCTTCGGCCTTCCCGCCGAAAATCTCGCGCAACACTGCCATTCGGCAACGATCACAAGCAATCGCACGAAAACATGCGACATGCTCAGCAACAATCGCGCTCCGAGTGAGCTGCGAAAGAAACAGCTTCATCAACGATCCGCTTGCACTGCAGCTGACAGCACGTCTATGCGTTTGGTGGCGTACTTGTGGAGCATACCACTCTGCTATGTCACGCTCTGCCTTTCAGTTCCCCTGTGATGAGACCGACTTCCAACCACCTCAGCACGCGCGTGCTCATGCCCTCGCATCTCAGCTCTTTCACAGCAGCTCATTCCAACCTCCACCAAGTTCCAGACACCAACAAGTCTCCCATCGCTTCCAACATGTTCAAGTCGCTCGTGCTCGTCTTGCCAATCTTCGCTTCTGTCGCACTC
>NSDO01002766.1:52978-63142 GCA_002286825.1 Lagenidium giganteum
CTGTGTGCAGGTGAACCAGGAGCTAGGACGCCGTTTGCGGGTACGATGATGGCGTCGAAGAGGAGATTTGTTAGCGAGGATGCTGATTGCTGAGCGTGATCTAGGCCATGAAGCAGAAGCTGGAGGAAGAGCGGGCTCGAGCCGATAAGCTCAAAATGCAAATCGAAGCCGTTGATCCTGCATCGACGGTGTGTGTAAGTGAGTCCCTGTGTTGTATTTTCGGCGTCTTTATCTGATATGCTGCTCTGTAGACCGCGTCGTGTACAAAATGCACTACACTCGAAGAAGAAATTGCCAAGTTACGCGTTCTTCTCGCTCGATACCAGGTGAAGATCCCCGAGCAGTTGATGGAAACACCAGAGGATCTAGAGGCTGAACTTGTCAAACCAGTTGGCGAATCGCCGCAGAAAGAACGAGTGCAGGTCATGCGTCGAACGAGCAGTATCCTTGTTCGTCAGCAATCTGGTCGGATCCAGTGTCTGCGAGACATCCTCGACAATCTCACCCCTCGAATCGACCCTGAAACGCATCGAAACTCCATCCCGTCTTCAACTTTGGCCACTCCACCCTCACCTGCGGCACCAGTGCCTGTGTCGCGACCAAAATCCTTCACAAAGCCCGCTATCCCCGAGATCAACACAGGTACGTACGGTTCCCTGCTCGTTTGCCGTCTTCTTGACACTGACATCTTGACTTGCTGGCTTGGATGCTAAGATACGTCTTTGGGAGACTTGTTCAAGTATACTGTGGTTCTCACAGGGCCCATGCCACCGAAAGCAAGACGAATCACCTTCAGCTCCTTGTCGTCCAGGTTTAAGGGTATTGAAACGCGCCGTGCAAGCAGCGAAGCATTTACGCTATCTAAACCAGGAACTTCCATCAATAACCTGCGGCAGCCTGCGATCGCGACGCCGACGAACTCGGCGAATCCTCAGGGCCCAGTTCAATTGACGCGCACACCTTCGGCAAATAGCGAGCACTCGTCCGGAGAAGAAGGATCCCGTCCACGCCTTGCCACAGATGGGGATAAACTGCAGGCACCAGGTTCACCGATGAAGAAGAGCGGCTGGCTGGCGAATATTGTGCCTCCGAGATTCCGTGCAGCATCTACTGATGCCCCACCAGCACCAGGTATGGCCAACAAGGAAGCATCACCTTCCTTTCCCGAGTCACCATCAAAACCAATGCCTTCCACGTGCGCTCAGAAGCCCAAGTTGCTCAGTGTCTGTCCGCTTCCACCCAAAGGTGAGGTGTCAGAGCTCGAAGGATTACTTGAGATCTGCTTCCCGTACGGTGATAAGCTCCCACCACTGAGTGATTTCTCCGTTGCGAATCTGCGTCGCACGCTCCAAGAGAGGCATCGCACCTACCGCAGTCCCAATTCAACGTTCGTGTTGACGATCTCCAGCACGTCGAGCGCCACTGACTTGACGTACGCCGTATGTGTGCATTTCCCACTTTTCCCAGAAGATGATACGACGAGTGCTGCGTTCGAGGGAAGTGAAGAGCGATTGCCCACACATGGGTGTATCTGTCTTCTCACGCCGTACCCGTTCTTCAGTCTCTTCTTCAAGGTCATTTTCGGAATTGCCAGTATTTGGGAGAGCAAACGCAAGGAGTATGTACAAGACTTCTCAATTGCCACCAAGGAGAAAAAGAGTCCACCGCCGCCGCTGCGTCTGAGTGACTTTATCGAGCATTTCGAAGGCATCGTCAAGCGTCTAAAGGAGATGCGGGTTCCACCCATGGGCGGCTGGACACGACTGGTTCTAGCGCCACAGCACACGCCGCTTTCGTTCCACCGCCCACACACAGAGAGTCTTGTTGCGGAACGACGAATGCTGGTGCTTGAGTACGCGGCTCCGATGCTCTTTGCATTGCTGTCGGTGGATCAAGTTTTGTTCCTCCTCGGATCGCTCTGTTGCGAACGCAAGGTGCTTGTCGTCAGCGACCATGCCAACATTGTAAGTTCGTGTGTCTTGGCGCTGATCACACTTCTCGAACCGTTGCAATGGGCCGGACCCGTGATCACATTGTTACCCCCTCGTCTTGACGAGTTGTTAGAAGCCCCAGTGCCGTTGATCGCCGGTCGAGTCTCCATCAACTCGGCCAATATTCCCAACTTCTCGACGCTCAACAAGCCGATGAAGGGCGTGATTGAGATGAACATGGACCAGAACAACCTGTGTATGCATGAAGAAGACATCATGTGTTACCACGAACTCAAGCTTCCTGGTTGTGACTCGCTTGTCCACGAGCTCCAACATCTCTCGGTGCTTTTGTTCGAACGACACTTGGATCCAGACTTCCCGTCCATCGAACAAATGCAGGCGTGCGAGACCATCTGCTCACGAATCCATCGGTACATGCACTCGTTGTGCGCACTGGCGACTGGAGAGAGCACGAGTCTCGACCTCGTTGATGGAAGCTTGTCCATCTTGCGAGATCCTAAGGCTTCACTCAAGCCTCAACAGCCGTCTCCAGCTGACGTGGCGAGCTCTCGTCGGTTCTCAGAAGCGGTGGCGGACTATGTCCGTCGTTTCCAGGAGACGCAGATGTTCAGCATGTTCCAGCTCGAACGTCATGACGAAGACCACGAGAATATCGACGACGACGACGATGACGATGGTGATGATGACGACGACGAGGCAGACGAGAGTGGGGACGAACGCAATGCAGACGAATTGCCGTCCGATGACGAAGAGCAACAGGACGAGAGTATCGAAACCAGAGATGACGAAGACAAAGCCTCCACCAGACATAGTGAAGCCATGGCCGAAGTGTAGCCATCATACCGAAACAATACCGGTATACTGGTAATGTACCCACTTTTGGTGGCGACCTGAAAAAAACCTCGAAAATTTTTAAGCAGAAGGGATAGGGGAATCATCGATTATCAGCATTCTGAGTCTCGATTTTTCGCAAATTTCGAGTGTGTGATGAGAGAGAGGCATCACGACTCAGTCGGCACCAAGCAAATCCGTCGACAGACAGAACGTCGAGAGGGAGCGGCCCCATCGTCCTCTGACGCCGCGCAGAGCAGGAAGCACCGAGTCGAGTGTGTGCACCGTTATCTGAGCATCAGGCTCGTGGCGGTCGCGTCCAAATCCGAGCGTTTTTGACCGAGAACGACCATGTCCAAGGAAGGCTATCTCATCTACCACGAAGAAAGTCGCCGCAGTCAGATTTACTATTGCGTGCTGGGTGAAGGCAAGTTGCAGTTCTACTCGCGACGCGAGAATGGCGTGTTGATCAAGGAGGTCGAGCTGTCCAAGTCCAGACTCAAAGTGCGTGGCGTGGCGGACCACGAGGCTCGGAACTGCGCATTCAGCTTCAGTGTGAGTGTGCATCGGTCCAAGATCGTGGGAGGAAGGCAAGTGGTGATTGGTAAACCCATGGTGTTGGTCCTTACGGCGCCCTCGTGGGCGGAGCGGAAGGCGTGGGGAAACGCCATCCACGCGTGGCAACGACACTACTGGGGCGAACCGTTGAGTTATCTCGGTGAGATGAGCGATGATCAGATCGATGCGTTCTTCGCGGAGCAGTTGCGTTCGTTGGAGTTCACGGTCAAGTCCGCCTCTGTTCCGACTAGCGCGATGATTGGCAATCCGTCTCGGTTGTTCTTCAGTCGTGCACAGTCCATTAAGAAAATGGGCACTCAGATGAAGAAGAAGTTGCGATCGGCATCCGTCACCATTTCGTTGCCTCCGATGGGCATTGCCGTCACGTCGTCTCTTCAACAGCAGCAGCCCCCATCACAACTGCAACCACAGCAGATGCCGACTGCGGTGAACTGAGTGACCCAGTGTCTCGAACAAACCAGTCCCCGGTGCGTCGTCGTTTGCGTCCTCATCAGTAATTTATTGAAAGTAGCATATTCACGCCATTAAATGCTATGTGTTTCCTTTAGCCATGTGTGTGCGCATGCGTTGGCCACTCTAGACTGACATGGCCATCTTGATCGTGCCGTGCGGCTTGTACCCATCCAGCTCAAAGTCTCCGAACTCAAAGTCGTCGATGTTGGTCTTCTCTGGATTGATGCGAAGCGTCGGGAACGGACGAGGAGTGCGTCCCAACTGGATCTTGAGCGGCTCGAGGTGATTCAAGTAGATGTGTGCATCACCAATGACATGGACGAAGTCACCGGCCTTGAGCCCAGCGACCTGAGCGATCAATCGGGTCAACAACGCGTAACTGGCGATATTAAACGGCACACCGAGGCCCATGTCAGCCGATCGCTGGTACATTTGGCACGAGAGCTCGCCATTCGCGACGTAGAACTGGCAGAACATGTGGCACGGAGGAAGCGCCATCTCCTTGAGGTCTGCTGGATTCCATGCAGACAAGAGAATACGCCGGTCGTTCGGGTTGGTCTTAAGCTTGTGGATGACCTCAGCGAGCTGATCCACACCCTGACCGGTGTAATCGGCGTGCATATCGGTATACTTGGCACCAAAGTGACGCCACTGGAAGCCATACACTGGACCGAGATCGCCTGCTTCGCGATGACCGAGACCGATGCTTCCTAGGTATTCCTTCGATCCATTGCCGTCCCAAATATGAATGTCCTTGTCCTGGAGAGTCTTGGCATTCGTGTCACCGCTGATGAACCACAACAGCTCTTCTGCAACGCCACGCCAGAACACGCGCTTCGTCGTGAGCACCGGGAACACGTCGTTACGCAGGTTGAATCTCATCTACAATAAAAAGACGAGTGAGTACGCCGCGAATGGTATCCTTCTCATCGATATGCACAACCCACCTGCGCACCAAAGATCGAGACGGTCCCAGTGCCAGTGCGATCACCCTTTTGCACACCCTCATTCATGATCTTGCGGATCAAGTCCAAGTACTGGCACTCTTCATGAAGAGTCGTGGCGTCAGCCAAAGCAGTCTGTGGTTGCTCCTTCGTGCCATCGTCACGGCGCAGCTCCTTGAACTGGAACGTGATTCCATTTTCTTCCTTTTCTTCGGACGTGGACACACAACGGAAGCCGAGTTCGTACACGTTCGAAGGGAAGAATGCATCGCACTCGAACGAACCCTTGACAGTGGTCAAGTGCACTTGGTTGCACGCTGGATGACCAAGAGCTTCTTCGTACACTGCACTTCCACCAATCACAAAGACCTGGTCAATTGCCTCACCCTTGGCGTCAATGATCTCCAATGCTTCCGTCAAGCTGGAAGCCACAGCGACGTCTGCTGGCACATTCGCCGACCTATTCACCACTCACTCGTTAGCTCTCGCGCAACTCAACTTCGAGATACAAGCAAGCCACGTACTCTCGGAACTCAGCATTGCGCGTCAAAACGACATTGAGTCGCTGCGGTAGCGGTCGGAACTTGGGTGGGAGCGACTCCCACGTCTTGCGACCCATGATCACAGCGTGCTGACGTTCGGCGTTCTCATCCGTCATGCGCACCGTGATCTCGCGGAAGCGCTTCAGGTCTGTCGGCAATCGCCATGGGATGGCGTTCTTCCAGCCAATGCCCCAGTGCTCTTCCGCCGCCGCCACAACGATGCTCAGCGCATGCTTGGTCTTCATCTTCGTGCCACTTGTACTTGTAGCTCTTCCCGCCAAAAGCTCACCTCGGCTGAAGTAACTCGAGGTAAAAACCGATAATAATGATCTATCGGTTTAGAAAGGGTATACTTCCAAATGGGTACACCAGATGCAACTTGAAGACGAGGTCCAAGTAGCTCTACTGGGCCCCATGTGAAGAGAACTGAAGAGGAGGGAGGAGTGTTCAATGACCTCTATCTGACATTACGTCAAGAAGCGGCGGGTCCACGGGTGTCGCGCTGCCACGCTGCCAGTCGTAACGCAAAGATTGGCAATTGTGGTTCGTAACGGGCTGGGAGGATTCGCCCGTGATTGGCGGAAAGTCGGCCGATTGGGTGGTGACTCACCAATGAGGCAGCTGAGCCACTCGAAAGAGAGAGAGATCATAGACAAGATACACGCCACAAGATCCAACTGACCACCCAGGACCCAGGGGGCCAGCACGCTTGGCTGGCCAGGGACGCGCGCATCTTGTTACGATCTGCACCCGGTACTGACAGCACCTAACCGGCATTTCGCCAGCAGATGCGCTCGCTCGTTGTCAAGGGCGAGATACCCACGCCTGCCCGTTTCAAGGGCGGTTTCCTCGTGCGGGTAGAGGTGCATTGCGCCGAGAAAACAGTCTGCTGTTTCTTTGGGGGAGCTCCCATTGCATCGCGTCTTCTCATGCCCGTCGGCGGTTTCGGGTCGGTAATATTTCCGTTTTTTCAATCAAGGACACGAGAAAGAACAGGGAACCGGTGCGGGCATGGGTTCAGTCCGGGGCAACACTGACGCAACCCGACCACACGAAGGATGCAATAGATCTCGAAGGACGACAGTTAAGATGAGCGACAAAGCGTGCACATCACCATGCTCGATGGTGTCAAGTGCAAGATGAACCCTCGCGGTGCCATGGAGTGTGTGAAATGGTCCTCGCGTGGCCACTCGAGGCCTTGTCTTGCCCTCGCGGGCTGCGTGTACGAGTCCCGCTGAGTGGACCCATCGTCGAAAGATATCTGACGAAAAAAAGAAAAGAATAACTTACGGATTTCTTCCCGAATTTCGAAACCATGGGAGACTGTATGGCGGAAAGAAAGGTCGACGCGAGTGGCCGAGGGACGAGGAAAAGAGAGGAGAGGAGAGGAGAGGAGAAAGCAAGCACGGCGCGTCGTAACAAGCGCTTCTATCGTCCATCGACCCTTCACCGGAGCCTCTTAGGCTGCGCATAACCCCCCTCGGACGGCCCTTCTTCTGTCGTCTTTGCCATTGGTGTCGTGGCCAGCGGCGCGCTGAACTTGCACGCGTCTGTCGGCGACGCTGTCAAACTCTCGCACGCCCCAAGCAAGCGAAGAGGCAGGCCAAGAAACAGTCGAGAAACGGCGAGTGGGATACTGACGAATGAGTCGCAAGCTCGAGATGCTGGCGTTGGACGAGAATGAAGTCGACGTCCACGGGATGCGGGGCGCCATGCCCGTGGGTCATATGAGCCACGAGATGGAACTCATGACCCCACCGATGGGTCACTCCCCTGATGTAAGTGGGCGTAGGATTTGATTTGGAATCATGGTGGACCGAGCTTTACTGACGTGGACCGCAGATGACGTATGTGAGGCATCCCTCAAGCACGGGAAGCAGCACGGCGACCTTCAGTCACATGGACGACCAATTTACCGAAGAAGATGAGGACTCGAGCGGTCCGAAAGGTCGTCGAAAGAGTGATTCCAACTGTAAACGACCATGGACGCGGGAGGTACGCGGAGATGGTAGATATCTTTAATAACTGGTAAAGTACTCACGACACCTTTGAATGGATAGGAAAACGAAAAGTTGATCCAATTGGTCAAGCAGTACGGCGCGAAGCGCTGGTCTTTGATCGCAATGCACCTGCCAGGACGAGTTGGAAAGCAGTGCCGTGAAAGGTGCGTCGTCACTCTCAARGACTGGTGGTTGTTGTGGGGATCCTGAACGCAGTTTTGTAGATGGCACAATCATTTGAACCCCAACGTACGCAAGGACGCCTGGACTGCTGAAGAAGACTACGTGATCTTTGAATGCCACAAGAACGTTGGCAACCAGTGGGCTGAGATCTCAAAGATGCTTCCCGGAAGGTACGTTGAACTGATCTCATCAATGTCGCAGAAGGACGCCATTCTCATTGTGGACATTATGTTGACTCGGTAGAACCGACAATGCGATCAAGAATCGCTACTACTCGACCATGCGCCGCATGCAACGACAGTCTCTTCGGAAGAAAGGTCCCCTTCGAGAGGGTAAAAGCATTCGCGTTGCAACAGTCAATTCGTCCTCGCCCATGTCATCTCCAACAGTGTCGACACCCCCTCCATCGCGCAGTCCTCYAACACAGCGACCATTGTCACAGACCACCACATTCCAAAAGCTGTTCTCAAGCTCAGGAGAAGTGGATCGCGTAAGTAATTGCGCGTGCTCAAGTGACGTTAGCACAATTGACCGCTGTTTGTTTAGCACGAGGAAGACTTTGTTCCCGATTTTGAGCGTGAATCTCCACCAGCACCCCCAACAAGACATCACTCTATGGTTTATCCACTCTCTAACGGGTATTCAAACTCCGATATGAGCATGTCCGGTCAATCTCAGTCTTTCGATTACGGACCAGGATCGAACCATCGCGTTCGAGCAGCATCAGCGCCTTCGTCCCTGTCACTGATGGGGATGATGGGCAACTACGGCGGCCAGTACTCGTCCAATGAGCCACCATCCATGTATGCAAGCTCAGGAAACTTCCCTGGAGAGCCTGGTGGAATGTTTCCCCCACGACACTCACACGGCGGTACGTAATAAGCTTTGGTCATCTTGTGTTGAATGAATCTTTCTCTAATTCATTCGTCTCTTAGGATCCGGAAATCACCCATCGAGCAGATCAAGTGATCCTCCAGTTCACTTATCGCACAAGCGAGTTATGGACGAATTCTCTAGCGGCCCACGAGATTCGTGGAAGAATGAAAGCCCAGTTTCCGTCACAGCTCGAATATTTAGAGGCACTCAGCAAACCCAATCGCAGCAGCAGCAACATGTACAACCACCTCCATCTTACAATGAGCCTCTTGGCCCACCAGCGTCGATGGGACTGTCAAACGATTCGTACAAGCCAAGTTTATCCCTCCCATCGTATCGATCGGCATCAAGCATGAACAATATTGGCCAGTACGGTGGCATGGACTCTGTAAGTTTTTTCATTTTGCTCTTTTGAGTCGTCCTCATCTGATAAGCCTCTGTTCGTATCATAGTTCCAGCCTGGAATGAATGGCATGCGCAAGCTACCGAGTCCGATGTTTGGCTCCAGCTCGGCAAACTCGGGTTCTCTCGGCGGGATGTCCCACGGCGGCCACTCGGACGCGCAGTTCGAGCTCTTCAACCTCGAGCCGTTCGACAACGACTTGCGTGACAACGACTTCCATTCGGGCAATTCTCGATAATCTTCATGTCATGTCGAGTCGAGCTTCCGGGGTGGCTACCATCTCGATGGTCTGTATCTGGCATCCTCTTAGTCTAGGTTTTCATGAATTGCGCGCGCGTTTCTGCTGGAGGGATATGCACTAGAAACACACAAAAGAAAGACGAGATACAATAACCACATTTACATATACAGCGAGAAGTGCGTGTTTCATTATCCACCGACCCATACTCACTTCAACTTGCCGTGCCTTCAATAAAGCAACCAGTCTTCCCCTCATCCAGCAACCAACCGAGTGATGGTCCCAGTTGGACTCTGAAGACTTCAGAATGACCGGCCACTATTGAAAGCGCGACCTGCGCCTTGCGTGGAAACCGAAAGTCGACGAGAAGCAAGCACGAGGGGGCTCGCGCTCGGTGCGTCTCCAGGGCCTGTGGACGCGTAGAGAAGGCCAAGGAAGCGAGCGACGGACGCGACGAAGACATGGGCGGCCACTGGATCGTCAACGAAGGCGTACTGCGGCGCAAAGCCGACGCGGCGACGAGTATGGTGCCGCATCGCGCCGCGTTCGCGGATCGCTTCTTCGTGCTGTATATGAACCGCAAGATGGAAGTGTTCGAGAACGAGAAGAAAGAGCACCGCGTCGAGTCGTTTTATCTCCAGGGATTTAGCGGCTGGGACGGCGAGGGGCTCTTGAAAGCTAATGAACTGTATGGGCTCGAGTTGAAGTTGGAGAAGCATGCCCAATCGAGGATGTACGTGGCGGCGTACAACCGACTGGATCTGGAGAAGTGGTGTCGTGGATTTGTCGGTACGAGTGGGGCGTTAGGATCGAGTGTGGTGCTGGTATGGGGGCTGATGTGGTGGTACTTCGTATTGTAGCGGTGTTGGATCCGGAAAGCGCGGCAGGACAAGAAGTGCGACGGGAGCGACGCAAGGCGCGGAAGGAGGAGAAGCGTCTGCAGGAAGAGAAGGAAGCCAAGATTCGGCAATGGAAAGAGGTTGGTGAACAGTGCGA
Organism: Lagenidium giganteum; assembly: GCA_002286825.1. Classification (NCBI taxonomy): domain Eukaryota; phylum Oomycota; class Peronosporomycetes; order Pythiales; family Pythiaceae; genus Lagenidium; species Lagenidium giganteum. Next base: position 62,976 of record NSDO01002766.1, read on the forward strand.
TTGTGGTTTTGTCGATGTGGATCGTGTTCTTACCCTCAAAATGCCTATCGTGAATCTTGTAGCAACAACAAAAGATGATCGAAGATGAAAAGCGCCGATTGCAAGAGCGAGAAGTGGAGATTCTGAACATGACACCACTTGAGCGAATTGACGGTTTGGGATCGCTA
>NSDO01002766.1:145872-155893 GCA_002286825.1 Lagenidium giganteum
AGAGCGCATCGATTAGCCACTTGAACAAGATCAACAAGGAGCAGAGCGCATCAATTAGCCACTTGAACAAGATCAACAGGGAGCAGAGCGCATCGATCGAACGCTTGAAAAAGATCAACAAGGAGCAGAGCGCATCAATTAGCCACTTGATGGAGCGAGATTCAATCAACCAATTGACAATCGAGAGGCAGGGCATGTCTGTTGCCGCTTGGATGAGCGACTACACCTCTGTACGCGATGACAATCGCGAGCTTAACAGAAGCATGCGCGAACTCACGGCCAAGTACAACGAACTCAAGCGACGCGTGGACGACCTCACTGCAACTTCTTGAAGTAAGCCGTCCTAGCTGCGACCAACCCYATCGACCCTAGAGCGCCGTATGAAGTAGCAACTGTAAATATTAAGTCAACCATGAACTAGATAGACACTCACCCCATTGCTCGTTTCATTCTCATTCCTTGCGTTATTTCACATACCGATGCGGGATACCAATACAGTTCATACGAACAAAAAAAAAGAGTGTACTTTTGATATGCTTACACTCACCTACGCGGCCTTCTTATGATCGCCAGACAACCGCCGCGCCAGTAATCCCACGATCACAAAGCAACCCAACGGAAACAGCAGTGCCCGTGGGCTGAAGCCACTATCAGCGGGCACAGCGGCATCGCGCTTCGCAGCGCCACCGAAGCCGCCTTCTCCGGCGAGAGCACGTGCTTCCTGGACTTCCTTTGTCGTCGCGTCACCTTCATCCTGAGCCACTGGACGGCGGAAGCCCGCGCCAGGTGCGTCGGCGGCCACAGCGTCAACTTCTGCCTTGGCAGCAGCACCATCTTTCTTTGGTGGACATGGCTTGATCGCTGGGGCTTCGCTCTCCTTGTCGTGAGTATCGTCCTCCCGCAGACGCTTGGGCTGACAGGCTGAAGGACGAGACTCGATGCTACCAGTGTAGGCCTTACAGACCTCGTCTTGGAGCTGCTTGTACCCGATACCATGGCGCGCATCACCAATTGGCGCGTCGTTGATCCTAACATACGGCACCCAGGAGATGTCCACTTTCTCGCGCTCCGCAATGTGCTTTTGCAGCAACTCGGTACTCTTTGTGTCGAAGCATGAGCGCATACGCTGACGATCCGTCGTCGTGAAGCACTTGTCAATGATCGCATTCCACGTCTTGCCCTTGTTATCCTTGCTCTCGAGGCACTAAAACAAGAGTATTGGTCAGCTCGGGCATGAGGTGAACGCGACACGACAGACAACCACGTACGGCTAGGTGTTCGATCATTTCTTCCACCTGTGGGAACTCGTCAATGGCACAGCTGAGCCACTTGTGGCCAACACACTCAAGCTTGCCGTTGTTACAGACAAACGCGCCGGTCGCAGCGTCATACGTCGTACCAGCAGCTGGAACAGGGCGGAAATCGATATTGTCACGGAATCTACACAGCAGATACACCAATGAGACGATAGTCCACCGCACAGAGCAATCAGGGCGGCGTACTGTGGATCACGGAGCAGCTTGAGCAGTGGCTTGGTGATGAAGCCTCGACAGCCAGGACAGAACGCGCGCCAGTAGAGTTCTAGACGCAACTTGCCATTGCCCTTGAAATCCGGGTCATCTTCTTCGTCACCCTTCATTGGCATATCAATCTCTTCCTCTTCTTCTTCCACTTGTGCTGCCGCCACAGCCGCAGGGGTTTCCTCCGGAGGTTCCGTATGGAGAGCAGCTTCGGCGAAGGCAGGCGTGGCACTCACAGGCGCTACCGTCGCAGCAGCAGCCAAGGCTGGAGGCTCAGGAGACTGCTTTAGCGTCGCAGCCGGCGTCTGGACAGGCTCTTCAGGCGCGAACTCCTTCTGTTCACCGACGACCTTGAAGCACGGCTCGGGGTAGTACTTCTTAGGACCCTTGTACGCTGAGCAGATGCTCGTCTGCAGCTCGGTGATACCGACACCAGAGGTCGCTGAGCCCATGACCTCGCCATTCACGATCGTCTGTCATAGCAGTGCGTGAGTGGTGGGTTTCAAAGCAAGTGAAGCGTTGAGTACGTACATAGGGCATCCACTGCACCTTGTCGGCGTTCTCAGTGTTGATCATCTACAGTTCCACGCGTCAGTGTGTGGGTCCACATCGTGTAGAACTCGTACTGTTCGTCTTCTCACCGCACGAAGGATGTCCGTACTACGCTTGTCGTAACACTCTTGTAGCTCCGCACGCTCGTCGGGCGTGAAGCAGTTCTGGAGCTTGGTCGGCCAGTCGTCGTAGTCGCCACTCTCGTCGCCTTCGATACACTACGCAGCCTCCACACTCAGTCTTTCACGTCACTACCTTCTTGGAAGCATGAGAACACACGCACCGCCACGTTGCCGAGGTACTTGACGACGTCGTTCCGGTCTTTTTCGATGGTACACGCTTCCCAGCGATGGCCTTCGCACTCGAGATCGCCGCCTTCACAGTCAAACACGCCGTCCTTCTCCAGCATACCCGCAGCAGGGTAGAGACTACACACACGCACACACACACGAGTCAGTCGGACGCGCCAGTGCATCGAAACGCCGCCCACACGCACGATAGATTGATGATATTGCGGAATCTAGCAAGTAAGCACAGCAGTTAGTTGCGACTCGAGCATCCATATGTGACCCTTTCAACGTACTGTTCATTGCGCATGAGCTCGAGCAGCGGATCGCCCACAAACCACTGACACGCTGGGCTATTGCATGCTTCCATCAGCTCCCATGTCCTCCTTCAACCCCATGGTCGGCCACGTACCAATACGCGCGAAAGTACACTTCGAGATTGACTTGGCGCTTGGGTGCGACGGCCGTCACGGGCGTCAGCAGCGACGCAGCGGCCATGAAGGCCACGCAGGACGCGACAACGCGGGTCTTCATAGCGTCCGGAGTAGCAGTTGGAGCTCTTGGGATCGCACGTGGCACGGTGGGGTACTCGGTGTAACCCTATGTTGTGTAACCGTACCCTTACATGTACCATCTCAAGAGGTACACTGTACCTGGTGAGTGGTACGTTGTGGACTTTTTTTGGGAGTCAGAATGGCTACACGTCAAGAGCTACGACGGACAAGACGGAGGATGCGGTCGGCATGGACGTCGCCACGCGCGATGGAAGGCGATGGAGACTATGCGGACAGTGCCAGTGGCCCTACGTCCCCTGTGGATGCGGTGGAGGGCGTGCAAGAGCGGTTCGATCTGAGTGAGGACGCGCTGGAAGCGCATCGCCAGGTGCTCGAGATGTCGACGACGATCGAGATCCTCACGCGCGACTTTGAGAACCTCCAGCGTGAGCTGCTGGATGCATACAAGAAGCTGCAAGAGTACAGTGCACAGGACCCGCGACTTGGTGCGTCGTCGCCGTCGAAATCAGTGGGGACGACGGCCAAAGGCGGGATTGTCTCGAATGCCATCGCGAAGCTGCGGATGAGCGGTGGGAATGAACGCTGTTGTAGTCACGAAGGAGAGCTGGACGAGATGAAACGGGTAGGTGCAAGTTTATCTGCTTGTTATTGCCACGCGCTAATGGGATTCTGGTTTATAAGCTGGTGATCATCAAGGACACGGCGTTGAAAGAAGCGCTGGACGAGCGCAATGACTACAAAATGCAGCTGGAACGCGCTGAAGCACTGCTCCGAGAGCTCCGAGTCGGCCAGCCGCGCTCTTCGCAGCCAACGATGTCTCGGACGGCATCGTTCGCTGGTATTCCGATGGGAATGACCTCGACCTCGCCGGTTTTGTTCGCTACAACTCAGTACGCGACCCAATCGTCAGGGCAAAAGGAGCTTCCAAAGCGCGAGCGCTTCGACCAGGAATCCACGTACCACCGTAAGGAAGACGACGATCTCTTCTGGCAAAAGCAGTATAGGGAGGCGGTCCAGATGCGCAAGAAGCCAGGGCAAACGGCGACGACAATGCCCACCAACAGTACTGCCCATCGAGCTTCTCTCAAGATCTTCTCGTATCCCAACAATCAGCGGCAAAGAGGTTCGTACCACAAAGCGTCTTGACTAGTGCGTGCACTGGATGATCGTATCGGCTGTTGGTAGGCATTACTGATGAGACAGTCCCATTCACACGCTACATCGGGATCAGTACACGCCAAAACGAGATCATCAAGGAACAACATCGACTGCTCTCGTGAGAGGAGAGCAGTCAGAGGCAACGCATACACTGACGTCAAAACGCATTGATCTGCTCTTGGGCATCCTAATCCAACAAGTAAAATAAATCTGATCCGAGTACCACGTGCACAAGATTACCAAAAACTGGTTTCTCTAATTCACACACTCACGTTTCAGAAGCTATCCAGTAAGGCGACAGTCTCGGCTTTATTTTCCCTCACGCGCCTGGCGGATCGCAGCTGTGATGATGGTGCGGCGTCTGTGCTCAGGAATGTTCTTTGGCATCTCTGGGGCTGGGATGGTCTTGCCGTCCACGATGAAATGCGTCACACGCTCGTATGGGAACGGAGCCAGCGCCGATTCATGGAAGAAACCATAGAACTTGAGTCGACGCAGCTGCACCTCGTAGATGCGATCCACGGCACGCGCTTCTGAGATGAAACCGGAGCCGAATGGTGTGATCACGCGCTCGCCCTTCTGATACTTGAGCTTACTGTTGAGTCAGATGCAAGACAAAGTGTTAGAACTGGTCATAGCACTCCAGGATCGAGATAGGAACTTACGTCATCTTGATGGCGGCCATGTTGGTGACCTTGGTCTTGACTGTTGTGAGCGAGTTAAGACCACCGGAAGCCGAAGCCTTCATGGTCGCCGATGCCGAGTAGACCGAGTTTCGCGTGATGTTCAGGAGCGAAGAGATGCGGGCGTATGCCTGGCCAGCGTTGAGAGACGTCATCATGCTCTCAGCGTTGATGTCACTAATGTACAGAGTTGGAGGCAAGGAGCCAGCCGTGACGGAGAATTCGGTGAGCTTCACCTCGTACATCTCATCTTCATCACGGTAGGCGACGACCTCACCCGCGCCGTAAGGCGTCTTCACACGCTCACCAATCGAATAGTTGGTTCGACGGTTAAGCAGCTTGACGGAGTCAGCATGGAAATAACCCGTCGCGCCATCCTTAGTCTTGACAACGAAGTAACGGTCTGGGCGAACTTCCACAACAGTGACGATACCGAATGGGGTCAATGCCTTTCCAAGGTCGCCCTTTGGCGCCGAGCGCGTCTTGTTGTACGAGTTGTAGGCCGTGGTGGTTGTGTTGATCTTGGCAGCGACGTTCGCCGCGACACTCGCGTATCCTGTGCTGGCACTGTCACGAATGGTCGAGTAGCCCTCGAACAGCGTCTTCTTCGTGCTCTGCATGATCCACATACCCTTGGAGATCTTTTCAAACTTCTTGGTGGTCGCCTTCATGCGCCACACGTGGTCGTCATCCCATCGCCAGTCCAGGGCAATGCTATACATGTCCTCTTCTGGGTAGTACTGTTCGACTGTCGCCAGGCCCCATCGCGTCTTGACACGCTCACCGACGACCGACTTGATCTCACGGATGATCATATCCTCCCGCATGTACGCCGTATAGTTGGGCACGAGCTGCACGATGTAAAAGTTGTCGTCACGAATCGCCAAGACGGTACCGGTACCAAACTTGGTGGACACACAGGCGCCACGACGCGCCTTGTGGCCTGGTTCCAATCGTGGCGACAAGGGGTTGGACGTCGAGGACACATTGCCTTCTTCCGACGTCGGACTTTCATGCGCGGTCGCCGACGAGGTCGACGACTGTCGAAAGGTACTGAATCGGCGCACGAGCGAACTCGCGAACGCATTCTGCTCGAGCGAGAGACCACGTCGACGTGGCGGAGGCAATGGCGCGGCGTCCTTGATGTCCGGCAGACTCTTGGCCTCATCGGCGGGGTCTTCTTCGCTGCCGTCGGTCGGATGGCTCTCGTCGCCGGCCTTGTCGGTCGAGGCGGCGTCCTTCTTGGGCAGGAACGAGTACGACGGCACCTTGGGAAGGTAGTTGCCGAGTCCATAGAACTTCTTGGCCGCAGGCGGCGGCGGCGTGGCCGTCACGACGACGGGCTCTTCACTAGCGACCATGGCGACGACGAGGAGCTCTTCAGCGCAACTTGCCCCTTGTGGAACTAAACTGACTGGGGGGAAAGAGAGAGGAGGGCAGGCACGAAAATGACGCCGGTCTAACCCAAACTTACGCGGCTGTTACAAACTCAAACTCCGCCGGATAGTGCATCGATTAACACGAGGTATCGGTTGTAAAAGGTAATGGATGATGGTGGTGGTCGGTGGTTGCCATGTGACGGAGATATGCGGGGGAAGAGGTCGGCCAGATGGGTGCGAGTGAGGGTGTTCGTAACAGTGGCGTGCGACGGTGGTAAACTACATGGCTAAGCCCTAGCCCTTGACTGATGGTGCCACAAAGCCGGTGGGTTTTCTTTGTTTGGGAGATTTGAAGATTCGCGGGAAAGGAAAAGCTAAATTATGGGATCGGACAACGTGTCGACAATGTCGAAAATAGACAGACTCACGTTGAAGTGGGTGCCTCCCCAATGCGCATTCCGGCGTTGAGTCTGTGATCATGGCTACGTGTCTCTTTACCAGATGCGTAGGTTGCACATAAACACATGATCATGCATAGCCTTGAAACTTCGGGAGCATGGGGAGACTCCTGTCGATCATAGACACAATGTGAGTTCCTCGATGACAGACCGCTCACCATTTCCCGTACCGTCCATGTAGTTGGCGTTGTCTCGTCATCGTTGGAAACAGAAAGAGCTGACATCCGTCCTGTGCATTCGGTGGCTTCTTCTGATGGAGACTCATGGATGTGTCCTCGTCGGGGGAGTCTATGTCCTCTTCTCGGGAAGGTGCCCTTGGTGCGTGAAGCTGGTCGTGAAAGCCGAGCGACTTGGAATTGAGCGGCGAGTGGATCCCAGTTAGAGCAAGAGCTGCTTTGCGCTGCTCACGCGTCAATTGCAGAGTAAAGGCAGTGTCGACCTGGTCGGTTGGTCCCTTCTGAACGCGCTTCTTGGTCACCAATGGTCCAAGTGCCACCTGTAGAGGTGGCGAGTGTCGTGACGATTCGAAATGGCGTTGGACCACAAGTGGGATTGATGGTGTGGTGCTTGGAGCAACAAGATCCGTTTTAGGTTTTAACTTCAGGCTGGTACTTGAAGGATCCTTCTTCATTCCTGCCTTGTGACCCTTATGAACAGGTCGTAGTAGCATGCTCTGGTGCATCTGGACCGATCGAAGCTTATCGATTTCTGTACCATGCCTGCTATCAGTGACCAGAAGTGTACATCATAGCAATTGAACTTCGCACCCTTCTTCTTTACTCGTAGCGACTTCTCCAGGGCCAGGACCTTCTTGGATTGATCGCAATGTTCGTATTCGGATTCCACTTTGACTCGATCCAACACAAAGCCAAGCGTGTCATATGCCACCTTTTTCATGCCTATGAAAAAAGAAGAGATTGGGTTACGAAGGTGACCGTATCACATCGATCCAAGGATATACGAACTCTCAATGGGTGCTGCGGCGACTGGATCTCGTAAATCCCCGCAATCCTTCACGTAGTCTTCATAACTCAACGCCAGCACGGTGACAGTAGTTACTGCCTGGATTGTTGTCGGCTCCCGGAGGCGTAGAAGCATCGATATATCTCCGATTAGTGCGCGCGGTCCAAGAGTTGCAATTGGCAACTGGGGTGGCACGGCGGAGCGAGGCTGGTGCCCATTCAGTAGTACCTGTCTCTTATACACATCTTTTCCGCAAAAGGATTTTCATCCGGATCTACTAGATCAGCAACTTGAACCGTAGCTCGACACTCGCCTTCGACTATGAAGTACAATGCGTCAAGCTGTACATCCTCTTGGGCAAGGATGGCGCCGCTCTCGAACGTCTTCTTCCGAACACTTCCCAGAAAACGCTCAAGTCCATATTCTCGTAGCAACTGGTCACGCTGCAATCGGTCCGCAGCTCGTGCTGTGGTCTCGAAAATATCCGAAGCAGTCAACAAGAAGTAGTCGGCTGGGCCGTTGATAACCACTTTGCTGTAATGTTGTTGACCATTCCGAAAAGCTTGCTCACGCTTGACTCGGCGCCACATTACAGACGAGAGATCAGGCCGTGATAGGGTGTCATGGTCAGACGCGTGGAGTGCATTTTGAGACGAGCTCTTGCGAAATGGACCGGGTGGTGCCATGTTGCCAATCACTGAACCTTCGAGGAATTTGAGAACCGGAGCCTTCATCAGATCATTTGGTTTGGCTTCTGCGGCACCATAGAGCAAAATACAGTCCTTTTTCGTCTCTAGGGACGTAAACCACAGCGTATGATGCTCATCACGTGCCACATGCTGGAGTTGCAGTCGATTCGCGACTTCAAGTCGTTCATAGTGACTCAGTGCCGCCCACCATGGCTGCTCGCCGACTGTCGTCTCGTGAATGAGGTAGAGAACTATGAATTCCAGCTCCGAATGCGACAATGTGTCGACTCCATTACGTAGAAAAAGCTTCCGGAGATGGAAACGTGCACCGAGCTTGGTCGTAGCATTGTCCGCGCTTAGCGTCTTTGTCCAATGGGATTGGGCTGCGGCTTTGTGTGGGGACGGCTATTCACATAAAACACACAAGTTGATGGGTACGGCATCATGCTAACATGAGACTCGGAGGCAAACGCACCGGTCTTGTATTACCCACTGGCACATCTCCTGGATTGAGTTCGACTGACGGTGCTGCAAAGGATACACTCATGAATCCACCTTGAGCCACAGATCAAGGGGCATCATTCCACTCTCATTCATCTCACATCTCTCGTATTTTTAGCGTGGCATCGCCTGTAAAATGGCCTGCGCCTGTGACAGCTCTTCATACAACGCAAGAAACTTGTCGTGCGTCATTGAAATGGACAAGGAATCCGATGGTAACTTGGAAGCAGTTGCAGTGGAGGTCGCACATTCCTGAAGTGATGTGTTGAGTTTAAGTACGAGTTCAACCTGAACGGAAGAAACGTTAATCAGATACCTGCAAATCCATGGATTCAAGCATTCGGATTACGTACATGTTCAGATCCATCCTCTCGTTTCGGTGGAATGGCAAACTTAAGCTTGGTAACATGCGGAAACTTGGCAGAAACAAGCAACGTGGGGGTTGATCAACAGCCAATCATACACTGCGCCAAAGTAGATTTGTACCTTGAAGCTCTGTCTCTGGAGCTGTTGTCGCACTTGAAGTCGCTCTCTTTCGTAGACTTGAGCGATGGCATCACTCGTCTCTTTTGCGACTCCTGTTTGTATGGAACGTACAAAGGGAGTTGGATCCAATATCAGAGCGGATTCATCAGCAGATCACGTACCGAGTTGAAGTAGCTCAACTACCAGCTCGCGTGCATTCACATCGTACTTGGCGGCTTGCCCGATGAGAAATTGCAGCACTTTCACCAGAGCCTACGGATCGTTTCAGAAAGTAGGATGCGTTTGCGGGAAGGAAACGGAGACGTGGCATTTCAGCATTCCACTCACTCTGGCTTGATCTTGCTCAGAATAAACGGCCGTCACTTCTTCCGTCTAGGCGTTTGCCGTGTTAGTATGACCGTCCAAGTCCAAGTCGATCGATTGGTAGTCGATCGTTTAGCCACGTCGTACCTGAGCGACATGGTCGCTGTGAGCGATATTAGCGCTGATCGCAGTCGTCACAGAGGTCACTTGCTCGATAGACTGCACATAAAACACATAGATGACAAGCCATTCGTGACAGCCACGTCATATCTCATTCCACGCGTCCAGTCGCCGCCGCATATCGTACCAGTCGGTTGATCAAGCCGATCTCGGCGAGGATCCAATCCGGCGGCTCCAAACCACCGCAGAATCGAAAGTGCTGCTCGCATACACACGTCTTCCGTCAGTCTCTGCATCTCATTCGCACGCAGGACGGCGCAAACGCCGTCACTCGTGTCGTCTTCCACGCACCATCTTCACTGCGTCTTTCGATCTTTCCTCTCAAGTGTATCGGCTTGATCGACTCG
>NSDO01002766.1:346988-357013 GCA_002286825.1 Lagenidium giganteum
CGCGAATCGCTTTCAATAGACCCGCATCGTCCGTCGTCACGTAAGTCCAGTGCTCACGACACCAGGCCTGGATTCGCTGTGGGAATTCCTTGCGCGTCACTTCAATCACCTTGTTTTCTTTGGGGAGCTTCAGCTCGGTTGAATAAAGGTGCGCGACATCCCGGGGAACCAGAATCGCGATTGATGTGACTTGCCATCCAAGTCGGAGACCTGCCTCACAAAGCACCGCCGCCAACTTGAAGTGTCCAAACTGGAGTGCAGATCGATAAATGAATTCTGAGAATACGTCTCTGCCTTGTCGAGCGAGGATCCAACGGACTGTCTCAATGTCGCCATTCTCCACTGCTTCACGCCCATCCGCAGCCGTGCACTTGCTGAATCCTTGGTCACATAGCCATCGACGGATTCCCAAGCGTTCTCTCGTCGATGGTGGACATGGGCCACGCCTTTCCAAACAGCAGTCAAGGAGACGAAGGTCGCCTCCGCACTGCAGTGGAGGGCATGTGAGACACAGGCCGTCATAGCGATTGGCTGCCAGCCACTGGACAATCTCGAGATCCGCATAGTCGATGGCCAGCTGAAGCGACTTGATAGGGAGCGGCTGTGAATGCACATCATGGATACGCTGTATCATCGCGAGGCCCTTGCTCTTTATGGCTATTTCCATGGCCCTGGTAAGCCATCTCCGCATGAGAATGCGGTCCGTGCCATTGGTGCAGCTTGTTGGGTTTCACTTGTTAAGTGCGCAAGCGAACTTGAGTCAAGTTGAAGAGAGTGATGGTCGCCTTCCTGGGATACTGTCAATAGTAGCAGCTCGCATGCCCACAGTGAGAAGATGCAGTCTCAAACTCGGATGCACTATTTGATGCTATGGTGTCTGAAACACTGAGTGATACTATCACACCAACTGAACGATCTGTGAGCTTCGCCACGGACCTCTTTCCGCATTTCGCAAGCAAGTTTCAACATCATGGCAACGTCTGGTTCATCACCGGTTGCTCCGCCGTCATGGAGATCTCGTCATTGTCACGGCTCGCAAGATCGAGACGCTCGGGTGCGAGGCATGGGTGACACTGGGCATTACGGCGAGCGAGGAAGAGGCCAAGCAGGTGATCGACAAGGCCCACGCGATCTACGGTCGCATCGTTATGAACACGAACATATCTGCAGTCGAAGAGGCTTCGTGCAAGGTCGTGCTGGCTTTGTTCGATGCGAACGTGTTCGGTCATTTGCGTGTGGTGCGTGCTGTGCTGCCACACCTGCGCGAGAAGCGATCGGGGATCATTGCCTTCATTGGGTATGTTAATGGATACTCCTCGGTCCCAATGAACGGTGTGTATGGAGCCGCAAAGTTCGCTTTGGCTGGTATCTCACAGTCACTCGCCCAGGAAGTCGCGCACCTGGGCATCGAGGTCACTGTGATTGAGCCCGGCGTGTTTCGCACGAATGGATTCGTGAACTTGGCTGTGCTCTAGAATTCGATCTCTGACTATGATCCACTCATGGCAGGATTCCACGACTTTTTCAAGTCGGTAATCAGCGTTCCACAAGTGACACAGTGAAGGGCACCCAGGCGATCGTCGAGGCGCTGACGAAGGCGGGACGTTGCGCTGGAAAGGCACTGCCACGTCGGATGCCACCTGGGGGAGACGTGCTACCAATCATCTAGATGGAGTTGGCGTTGCGTGAGAAGGAAAAGAACGACTGGGTGGAGTTTACCAAGCCGGAAGCCTTCGCGTTTGACCAATAAGGCAATCGCTTTTGACAGATTGGGCTTTCGACCCATAGTCTTGCCAAGGATATTGTCGTTCAATCATATGTAATAAAAGATACCTGACCCCTGTCGATTCTTAAAACCCCACAGAGGTAGGACGGCTCGTTTGATGAGCTCGACGTTGACCGTTCGCTTGAACGTAATGCTTACTGTCCTTGCGCCTTAGTTTTACATATCCACATCTTGCTGCTGGTGACGAGCTGTGAGCCAAGCGCATACTTGTGGGTATAGGTCCTTGGCTTCGCGGAGCAATTCAGGGAGGTTCAAATGTTGAGGATAGTTCGCGTGCAACCATTTGAGAATACTCAAATGGCCACATCGGACAGCCAAAAGAAAGGTTTCCGATGTCACTTCGTTGTATCCGTGTTCGTGCAAGAACAGCAACTTGCGGATGTCACCTCTTGTTGTTGCGTTGTCCATCGCTTCCCATGACCATCCTTCCGAGCGACTGAGATGGAGCCATTCACATATGCTGCCGTCACTGCTATCCATCGCCACGGTTGTACATCCTTCCGACCGATTTTCGTGCAGCCACTTGACAACTTCCAAGTGACCTTCGCCTGCCGCGCCATCCATGGCTCTGGTCGAACAACCTTCCGTTCGATTGGCGTCGAGCCACTTCACCACGTCCAAGTGACCATTCMGTGACGCCCTGTCCATCGCCTCGGTGGTGCAGCCTTCATTACGATTCGCATGCAGCCACTTGACAGAGTGCAATGGCCCTTTTCAGCCGCTTCGTCCATCAATCGAGCCTCGCAAGGTTCATTACGGTGCTCTTGAAGCCATTGGATCACATCCAGATGGCCGCACATTGCAGTCACTTCGATCACGCCCGTTGTCTGAAGCTCAGGAAAAGATGCATGAAGCCATTTCACAACTTCCAAATGACCTTTAGCTGCCGCGTAATTCATCGCCTCACCTGGCCAGTCCTCGGGTCGAACGTGTCGCAACCACTTCAAGATATCCAACTGTCCGTCCGCACGCAGCTGCGACACTAATGATGTACGTGTTATCGACTCCAGCAGGAAATTGCTCGAACAACCACTTGAGCACTGCCAGTTGCCCATACCGTGAAGCTGTCTGGTGCCAATACTTGGAACTTTTCAACGACGAGTTCGACCAAATCCAGTTGGCAGCTTCAAGTTGATCGTCATGAATCGCTCGAAAGAGACTGTTATCCTTGGTGACGATATACGTCCAGTTCTCACGACACCAGGCTTCGATTGTTGATGGAAAATCCTTGATCGTCACTTGAATGATGCGGTTCTTCTCCAAGAACGCAAAGTCTTCTCCGTGCGTATGAGCCAAATCACTAGGGACCAAAATGGCAAATGGCTGGGATCATGCGTCAAGGCGAACACCAGCTTCATAGAGCACTCGGACCAGTTTGAAGCGACCATGCATGATCGCAGCGGTCAAGTCGGCTCGAGAGCACGCTTCGGCGCCTTCACGCTGGAGAATCCACTGCACGGTGTCCATGTCGCCAGCCAGTGCCGGATCCCGCGAGTATGTGGGCTGGTAAGAAAGGAAGCCTTGGTCACAGAGCCACCTACGAATCACCAAGCCGTCTTCTCCAAGACACGGGGGTCCTCTTCTTCCCCCTCCAAGCAGCAATCCAGCAGACGCTCGTTGGCAGGATATTCCCGAGGAGGTCAAGCATGAGCCTCCCTGGCACAACCAACAATCAAGTCATGTACGAAGGCCTGATTGCAGGACTGAAGGAAGCTCAGAAGACGGGATGGACACCWCTTGAGGTGGTTGGCAGCAGCTCGCTCGTCCACCAGCAAATGAGCAAAAACAAAACGCACAGAAAGAAGAGACTACTCGGATTCTATGCGGTGGCACGACGATTGGCGGACAGTTTAGGCGTCCGACATTGGCACCATCATCAGAGTGAGTTCAACCGAATGGCGAGAGCAGCAGCGACCCACGAGGCGACCACCCGAACGAGTGCAGCGACACTCCACCCGACCGATCGACCAGGCACAACAACACTGGCAACGTATCTTTCGGGAGACCACGCGCGCTGGCAAAGCAACTACTGGAGTAGAACTTTAGCGGTAAATTGACAGGGTGTAGTCCAAACAGCTATAGAGTACGTGTAAAACGACTCAATAGACTTCAATGAGAGATATTCCCGAGGAGGAGCCGTCAGGCACAACCCGTCAAAGCGATACATCATCAACCACTGCACGAGTCCAAAGCAGTCGACATCGAGTGCGAGTTGGATCGACTTGAGTGCCAATGGCTCTGAATGCAACAGATGAATATGCTTCACCATCACAATGTCCTTGTTCTTGATCGCCGCATTCATGGCGTCGGCCATCCACTTGCGCACGAGAAAACGATCGGTTTCTCGCCGTTGGATGTGCTTGAAGACACGGTCAAAGAGCCGAATGGACCCAATCTTCACCGCTCTCTCGATGGAATGGTGCGTAACCACATCGAACATGGCATCAAGCACCAATAGCACATCGATCTGTCCTTCGAGTCGCGCATCTACGCGCGCAACCGAGCGTGTCCAGCCCAGCAGACTCTCCATCTTTAAAGCTCGCACGAAACCAATCCGAACCTAGGATCTAGTTGAAGCGAGTGATGGTCACTCAAGCCTCGGAAGGTCGCACGATCATGATGCTGCGAGAGCTCGAGACGAGTCTCGGGAACGAACGCGAGTGGCGCAACATCCAGAAAACGGTGGTCACGGCGTTTGTGAAAGTGGTGAGTGTCTTAAGTGCGCAGGCGAGCGAGATCAGCGCGTTGAAAGAGCAACTACAACGAGTGGAAGCGGCACGGAAGAAGCAGGAGGAGGAAGGGAAATACATCACGTCAAGGGGGTTGGAGAAGCGATGTGTAGCCTTAATGCGCAAGTGGGCAGAAGAACATGCCGCTGATGATTTGAAGACACGAGAGGTGGTGAAGGAGGCCGTCGCGGCAGAGCGGAGAAAGATCGAAGAGTACCAATGCCGTTTACACGAAGAATGGACGAGTTGGATGTCCAAGATGGAAGAAGGCGCGAAGGAAATGCGGCAAAAGTGGTCTGATCGGTCATTGAGAAGGACGAGTGACAGGAAAGAAGACGAATTTGCGACTAGATTTGACGAACTGGAGAGCGAAACTCGCCGTCTGGAGGACAAAATGGATCGTCAGTTCAGTTTGTGGCGTCAAGAGGGTGTCAAAAGTCTGATCATGAAGCCTGATCGGGCAGAAGTAGTCTCGATCATCGAAGAAAAGACAGGTATGTGCAGGTTTCCAGCTTCGTAAGAGAGCTATGCAACGTGGAAACTGGGTTTTCATGTAGCCGAGGCAGTGAACACGGCGCTACAATTGAAAGTCACCTCGTTGGAAGTCATTCGTGCGGAACTGGATCAGTCCAAGCAGCAATACAAGGAGTGCTATGATGCCGTGCGGTCGCTTACTGAGTCCAAAGCGGCGAAGAGCGACGTGACACAGCTCAAAACTGATCTGGTGCGGTGTTCGGATACACAATACTGCTACACACTACCCACGTACTTACGATGAGATCTAGCGCGATCTTCTTTTTGTTATAGAGGCCATGCAGCGCGAACAAGGCGAACTGCGTGAATTTGTCCAGCCTAGCAATCAACGTCCACGTCATCAGAATGACACTGACAAAGCCATGGCTCGCGTTAACGAAGCACTCAAGCAGATCCAAAGGAGCATGGAACACACTGCCAAGAAAGGTGTCGTTGACGATCTCATGGAGCAACTGACGAGCGTTCGCAGACAGCTTCGAAGTGAAATGTATCAAGCGCGATATGTACGTATACAGTAACATTGATGGTACATTCGTTCATTCTGTGATGTGTGTTGAAACGCGCAGATCTGGAAGGAAGGTCGACCTACGGCGAAGCAAACTATAGCATGGACGACACAGGTGGTAAACACGAACTCGGACGTATTCGTATGGAAACACGGTAGCGACGTCATCATCACCATGATTCCAGGCCTTTACCACTTCCAAGCAGCTTTCTTTACGAGTTTCTCGCCGACTATCCAAGTTCTTGTGAATGGGGAGCCAGCAGTGGGGTTGTCCTCGCAAGGAACGAACCTCATGGACGCGAAAATGGGAGATGACAGGAACAGCTCATGTCGTCACTGCGTCTCTTTTCGTCGCTACCACCACAGCGCTGGTGATATCGTAGGCATTGATATCTCCGGGTTCTTGGCTCTTCCAGCTCGTGCAACAATCTCTCTTTCCTACGATATCGATGAGCGAGCGCAGGGCTTTCTGAATCTACGAAAGTTGTGAGCGAGCCTAGCAACGCTCATTGAAATGAGTACGAACGACTCATAGAACCAAATAAAATACATCGAAATGTCGGGTAATACATGGCACTTTACTCGTTTCACGAAGACAACCCAGTGGTGTACATGTTTCTTTCTGATCACAGAGGCTCAGGTTCAAGTGCGACTCACGGAGCCGGACATGGAGGACGGCGGTGACGCTGCCCGTGTGATATCGATCGATTTCTGGTCGTCGTGCTCGTTTCTGTTGTTACTTCGTTTCCGGTTGAGCCGTCTGTTGTTTTTCTGCGTTTTCACGCTTTCGGCACGATGGCTGTTCGCCTTACTATGGCCGTTCATACCTCCATTCCGAACGCCGTTGGTTCTGGAAGAGTCTGAGGTTGACTCAGGACTGGCTGTAGTCGTCTTGCTCTTGGTTTTTCGTCGAGTCGGCATTGCTAGCGTCTTGTCATAGTCTTGTTCGAGCTCTTTGAGCTCGCGTGTTGTCACCTGCATCACACAAATATGAGCTTTTGACCAAAGATTCGCGGCCTAAGACTCTTGCACCTTGAATTGACCGGCATGTGTAACCACGTACTGTTGGTCAACTAGTTGCGGCTATGGGAAATGCCACCGGTTGGTGAGAGTGTCATGGCTACGGAGAAGCAAACGTTACATACTGCATGAAGCTGGATGTCGTAAAAGACTTGAGGAATCTCCTCAAATAACGATCCCAGAATTGGATGCTAAACGAGAAATTAAGAAATTTTGTCGAGAAAAGAAGTCAAGCGATGAGCGTACCTGGAGTGTTTCGAGAATGACGAGGGCGACGCGGAAGAGTTGTTTCCAGCCAGCGACAATAAAACCGTCGAGGACTCGAAGCAGAACGTCGTACGATAGTACATCCATGTTGGTGAAGAGCGTCATGAACCACCTACACAACACCATCATCAGATCCACACGAGTATACACCGCCCCACGCGTCGTACCCAGTAGCAAAGAGGCTGACAGGGTAGTCCTGCTCGTTCAGATGCTGATAGAGCTCAGGGAGGTGACGCGCTATCAGTCGTTCGAGCTACATCCCCATACTTATCAGCACAGTGACTTTGGGTGTATCATGCTATCGCATCGACTCACCTGGAAGCATCGGACATTGAGAAGTGGTAACCCAGGACAGTAAAGTAAGTCCAGCTCGTACTGGGGTGAAGCAATAAAGCTCAGAAGCAACCAAAACGCCGAGCTTTCGTCCCATTCGACGACGGAGAGAAGTAACGCGGCGACATAATCCAGCCCCTGACAGTATCCGATCTCTGTGTTGACGCTCGAAAACGCACGAAGGACGTTTGTGAGGGCTGCCTTTCGACGTTCGAGGGTAGTTGGAGAGGTTGGAGAGTGTGATGGAGATCCCGGTGGGGCCCCGGTGGATCGCTCGTACGCATTTCGTTTGTTTCTCCGCAAGGACGGCACACCAAATGTCCGACTCACGTCTCCACGAATCTGCGCATCGTGCTCCAAGACCGTCGTACCCTCATCACATCGTGCGAGGATGAATGCGTACACTTTCGACAACCTCGCCGCGTTGTTTGTCAGAGAAGGCGATGAGACGACGCTTGTGTCTCGTAACAACCCCGTATCATTCGCAGCATCCTCGCCATTGAGTGCCCCATCGGAGTCCTCCGTCTCCGAGTCGGAACTCTCCACTCGCGCGTAGATAGCATCCGCAAGATCCGAGATATACGTCTGGGTCTTTTCGTTCTTGAGACACTGCGCACGCCAAACGTGTGAACGCATCATAGAAGGCACATCCTGGGTCAGTATACAATGCTGTTCGCACTTGTAGCGCTCGACTCCATTTCGTAGAGGATGTGAAACCTGTGTCAGCATCCGAACATCGCGTAGTGTGAGAAAGCCCCGCATGCTACGCAGCACGACGTTCCAATTCGATGAGCCAAAGCAAATCGCCTCTCGCAACCCAGTCAACGTGACGTCCATCTTCTCAATGGCTCGTTTGGATCGACACTGTGCGACCTTGAGACCCATGAGAAGCTGCCGATGAGCGAGCGCCAGCTGGTCGTTGGCTTCAACCGTTGGACGAGGCGCGAATTTATGAGCTGGCGGCATTTTCACCGTCAAAGACACTGGACTTCCGATCTTTTTCTGAATCGCAGCATCCAGGGCAGCCATGTCGCAGCCGCACTGCTGCGCCTCCAGTCGCAACTTGGCTTCTTCGCGGAGTTTGGCGGCGATCAGCGTCTCGGTTGTCGTCTGGACGGTCTTTATGTTGTTCTCGATATCGTGATTCTCGCGGATGATACGTCGCACTTCGAGTAAACTCTTGTCCTTCTCCGCCTCAATGAAGCACGGCGTGCACACGCGTTGCTGTCGGATGGGCGCACCAGGACACAGCGCCATCTCAAGCGATTCGCTGCAGCATGYGACACAAAAGATATCAAGACACATGCGGCAATGGTGGCGACGCTGCTGAAGAGAGAACGCCGAGCCGCAGTATTGGCACTGCTCGACGGCTGCGTCGTCTTTCCAGAAGCGATCGGGCTTTGTCACGGGGTATTCCAGCGACGGATGGTCCCAGCCCGGAAGAATCTTGTCCACGAGCGTGATGTACTCGTACATGGCATCTTCAATGGCCGACGAACTGCTTAGTGCGTCCCATCGACGCCTACCAACACGTCACAACAGACTTTGTCAACCGGATTTCCTCATAACTATAGATGGAACACGTACATGACGGAGGCAGGACCGCCCATATAGCCTCCACAGACCCCAAAGAGTCGATTGAAGACTGTCGTGGAACCATATAAAACTAAGATTTCATGAGAAAATATAGAAAAACAGCGCGCGTATCCTTACATGAGGGCTGTGCGAGGTGCTTGGTCGTGGCGCTCTGCATGGCACTCGACTCTTTCCGCTCGCGCGTTGTCTCCGTCGGACCCTGTAATCATCATCGCCGTGAGTCTATCGGCCTGCGATCCATGTCAAGAGAAAGAAGGCTCCGGACTTGTTCCACGTAGCACTGGATACTGAACAAGCGGGTCTCTTCTTCTTGCAGACACCGGATCACGAACGCATCCACGGCGCGCTCCGAGCCATTATGAAACTTGTTCAGGATCGACGCCACCAGCGCATTGGCGCGCTCGTACTTGAGCTGCAGCGTATTCGTGACGGCCATCTGCGGCTCAGGGCCCTCGGTCTCTCCATTGATGGAAGCCACGGGAGAGAGGTTCGTCCCGGGCTCCCAGGGCGGCTGGGAGCTCATGTCGACCCTCAGAAAGGATCTCAATCGCTGGCTGGCACTGTCACAGCCCCTGGCCACTCGTAAGTTACGCCCAACGGCCGAATGGACGGCCAGGACGCTCATGCGTGCGCGGACGAAACGACGCCTTCAACCCAGGACGCGTACTTAGTGGTTAAGTACGCAGCAACGGGGGTGCACGCTGAGTGTAACCAGTAACCAGAGACAGACGCGAACCAGACCGGACAGTCCAAGTGTACCCCCCCGGCGGTGTACCCCCCCTCGTCACGTAGTGGTGGGCACAGACCGAAGAGCTCACTTGCGACCACCATGACGAGTAAGCGTCGCGCGGCGCCGCGTACGACGCTTCGGGAAGAGGAGGACTCGCCCTTGTTGCCGCCAGGGGCCATGGCGCTCAACTACAACTCGGATTCCGCCGTGTACGAGAATCATGACCAGCATCGCCACGTCTTCTATGGGCCAGGGACGCATTACAACACGACGCTCTCGAGCGAAGACGAAGGCGACGAAGAGGACGAGAACGACGTCGACTATAAAGCGCCGAGCTTTGCGAACCCCGGCGTGCCGCTCAAGTCCGTATCGTCGTCCACGGCCATGATCCCGCGCGCCAACTGGCGGGGCTTTGGTAAGACCAAGAGCAAGCGGAGTAACGGCGCCGAGAAGCAGGCGAACGGGCAAGTGAACCGCTTTACGCGTCGCTCGCGGATGCGGAGTATCAAGAAGCACTTGCGGGTA
>NSDO01002766.1:412258-424644 GCA_002286825.1 Lagenidium giganteum
ACCAGACCAGCTGGCTTTTGGTACACCTGATACCAGTATACTCAAATCAAGTATACCTCGCTCTCGGCCCTGCTCTGGATGCCGTCTCGACTGCCTGCATGTGAGCTCTTGCACTCGCTCTCTTCCTCATCGAGGCAAGTAATGATAACGTGCTCCCTGAAAGCCATCCTCTTGTCGACTGATAGTTTGGCGATTGCTTCGTTAGAGGGCGAAAGCAAAGGTCGGATCAAGTCAACCAACCGGACGCATCAAAGTCCCTCCTCACTTGAAACGTCCGTGCTCTTGTATCTCAGGTATGAGTGCCTAAGACCATCGCTACCAGCGACTCTCTGACCACGAGACTCAGAACTCCTCTTCTTGTCGCAGCACGTGGCGGCACCATACGTTTCCCCTCGCAACGACTACTCTAACGAGTCCGTCATTCTTGAAGACTCTGCAGAGACCGACCATACCGTAAACAGACAAAGCGTCCGTGATCCAGCGGCAGTCCTCGATTCACCATGATGTTCGCACTTGCCGTCGCCCTCGTGGCTTGTGTGTGGACACCTGGGGTGGTGCATGCGCAGAATGACTCGCTTGTCCTGCCCAACGGCGGCAAGAACCTGCACCCGTACACGGCTGAAGCACAGGAATACATCGTCCTCGCCCACAACCTCGCACGTGGCGTGATGACGCTGACCGAGGCAGCCAACATGCGCAAGCTCCGATGGGACGACTCGCTTGCGATCGAAGCCTCCGAGCTAGTCGACTCGTGCGACTTGAAACACGAAAACAAGAACGACAAGTACGGGCAAAACACCATCGTGGGCGGCTACTATGTCACCAAGAACGCAGTGGACTCGTGGCTTGGCTTGTGGCTCGGTCAGTCGATTGTCAACGATGTCATTGGTGATCTAGCCCTGTTCAAGTCCAATCGCAAGTCCTCGCTCCTGTTTGCAGAGACGTATTTGGTCGGATGCGCCTCCAATTTGTGCAATGAAGTCCTTTTCACAGCCTGCAACTACTACGTCAACCCGAAAACCGAGCCGTCCAAGCCCACCACTCCGCCCAAGACAACTAAACCGCCAAAGCCGACGAAACCAACCAAGCCGACCACGCCGACCTGGCCATCATGGCCGATGTGGCCGTTTGGATCAGGTAAACCAAGCGGACAAGGCAAGCCGAGTGGACCAGGTCGACCGTATGGAGCAGGTAAACCGACCGGACCAGTCAAACCAACCGCAGAAACCAACCTAGAGTATATCCCAGGCAAGCCATGCTCCAAGTGTCCAAGCATCGCGCCTTTATGTGATTCAACGGGTCGATTGTGCACAATCGAAGAGGACAATGACTCGAACGACTCTGCCGATCCTTCTTCCACTCAAGCAGATGATTCCACGGCCGCCGACGCTGACGACTCCAATGACGCTAACGCGAGCGTCATCCAGCGCCACCCGACAGCCGCCGCACCCACGCCTTCCGTGTCTGTGAGCCGCTGTCGTAGCGACATCCGATAGAGCTCTCTTTCCTAATAAACGCCATATCAATTAGCTCTTCAATGGTCTTATGTTGCCCATGACCGCGCTATGTTGCCCAACTCGTCCAAATAAGGTGTACCACCTCAAGTTAGTACTAGTGTGGCACACACTATTCCTTTCCTCCCTGTTTTGTGACCAACCGTTCCAAAAAGCTCCGCTTGCATGGGACCCAGCGGCTCACTTTGGGATTTTGGCGTCAAGATGGTGTTCTTCTGGGCGTGTGAGGTCACGGAGACCAAGGCCGCAATCGTCAAGATCCCGCAGGACTATGTGCTCAACGTCTGCAGCGCCACGCTCGCCGACAGCGACAACGCCGGCATCGTCAGCGTCGGCATTGAGACCACGCAGATGGACAGCAAGGTGTGGAAGGGCGTCGTGGCGCATCTTGGCGCCACCGCCCATGCGCACCAGGTCAAGCTCGACTTGGTCTTTGGCGTGACGCCGCAGATCAAGTTCTACGTCGCCAAGGGCACAGGCAAGGTGAACCTCACGGGGTACTTCCAGCCTGGTCCTTCCGCGGAGCTCGTCGAAGCCGTGCCTGTGCAGGAAGCCAAACCCGTGCAGACGGCTGACAAGAAGAGCAAGAAGCGTGCTCGTGAGGAAACCACCAGCGTCGCCTGGGATCAGGTAAGTGTCGCGTGACCGAGTCGTGGTGTATATGTGTGTGTGTGTGTTCCCCATCTGCAAATTACCGCTTGCGGCCCTCTCATCCGCGAGCGGTCCAGACCATTTGGGATAGTAAAGTGTTGCCTTTTGGCGAGAGTTCTTCTTGCCGTAAACACACGCATGGTCCTTAAGGCTGTCTCCGCGTGGACGTAGCGCGTGTCGTGAGGCCTCGTGCTCGGCGTCTGGGAAGCCCATGGTCACGTGTGGCCATGGGGGGAAGGAAGTGTCGAGTCGGGGTCGCGGTGTTTCTCTCCTTGTGGGCGGAACGCCAGCGACGTGCGTATTGTCGTCCATAAAAGGCTCTTGTGGTCTTTCCTATCGGAATCATACGAGTCATAACTGTGCAACATCCTCTCTAGTGCATGTCGAGTGTGTGTGAATGGAATGTATGTGTGAGTGATCAAGAACTAACTGTATGTGTGTCTCGTTATTAGGCGGCATCGAGTGATTCGGAGGACGAAGCGGAGAAGGAGGAGCAGCCTACCAAGAAGCAGACGACCGCGAGCAAGCCGCAGGCGGCCAAACCATCGCCGGTGAACGGCCACGCGGACACAGCCGCGGCTGCCAACGGCGCCAAGAAGAAGAAGAAGAAGAACCGCAACAAGAACAAGGACAAGAAGGAGTAATAGAAGACGGATTGTACCACCAGCAAATGAAATGAATGTACGATGACTTATCACTTCTAGTAGTTGTTGTTCTTGCCTTTGCTCATGGACGAGAAGACAGGGAGCGACGCGCGCTTGGTCTTTTTGATCTGGAGTTTGTGTTGCAGTCGACGCTTGCGGTATGCTGTCTGAAGACGAACGACGGCACGATATGCCACGCTCTCGGTGTATGGGAGGAAGATGCCGTTCTGTGGCGGCGATGCACTCACTCGATAGTGGCGGAAGCTGTAATAGTACTTCTGTTGTGTGCGGAAGTCCACACATTCGACCCACTCGTCCTCGGCCAGCAGCTTGTCATGCACTCGTCGGTGTCCGCGTCGTTCCAACTCGAGTCGCGTCGCGTGGTCATTTGATAGGGCATCCTGAATCAGCTCTTGAGTCGCCAGCGGAATGCTGGTGACATTGCCGCCATCAAAGTCGTTCGGACGTTCGAGAGTCAACGATTGCTCCAAGCGGTTGTAAAAGTACTCGATCCCATGAGGTGATTCGAGTCGGAACCACACATTCACCGGCGGGGTGCGCTTTGGAGGCGTCAATAATGCATGAATCGCGTCGTACCCTGGGGAACTTGGCAAGAAATGAGCTCGGAGATGCACGTAGGCCACGCAAGCCTTGGCCCAGTCTCGAAGCAGTGCGTACGCTGTCATCCGATGCCAACTACGGCTGTCTGCATCACTAGTTGACGCCAAAAGCCGCTGGACCTGGGGCAAATAGGCGTCTGAAAGCACGTATGGCTTGGTGAAAAGCCCCATCGGCTCATTCGTGGCGACCCACTCCCATCCGCTGGTGTGCGCGTCAATGTTCTTGACGATCCATAGACCCCAGTGCGACTTCCAGACGTCTCCGTCGCTTATGTGAGACGGATATGGCAGGTTGAAGAGCAATAACACTGCCTTTACGGTCGCAATCACGGGTAGCGGGGGCTGCAAGTCCCAGTTCAAGGGGTCGAGAAAAGCACGTTTAGGAAGCGCTTGAAGTGCAATTGCACATTCATCGACAGCGGCGACTGGAAGCAAATACTTAGTCAGTTAGTGGCTTTACCTGACACCAAAAACGAGGGAATGGAGACGCACCGATGGCAGCAGCGTCGATGTACCCGAACGAACCGTCCAAATACGCTTGCTTGGCTCGGATTTCGTCTTCTAGTCGAGCCAGCAACACGTGTTCGGGTGTATCTTCGCTTGTTGCTGCCTTCGCTACCATCAAGAGATGCACGAASAGAGCTTGCTCTTCAGCTGACCTAACAGTCTCGTATCCTAGCACGTTTTGCCACGCACGTCGCACGATCGGCTCCATCTTCACAGGGAAGGACAATGTATTAACCGTGTGTACGTGGACAGGGGAGCGATTGGGAGCTGCCCAGTCCTCGGTTTATTTTAATAGCTACTCATTTGTGACAACACGGGCCTTGGTGTCATCACCAGTGACAAAGGCACCAACGGCGGCCACCAGCGCACGCGTCTTGAGCAGCATCTCATCGTACTCTTCGTCCTGGTCTGAGAGTGCAACGATGGCACCACCCGAGCCCAGAGTCACACTTGATTCGGTGATCACAGCCGTGCGGATGATGATGTTGAGATCGCAACTGCCGTCGACCGAGAGGAAACCCAACGCGCCTGAGTACACACCGCGTGGATGGCGCTCGAGCTGACGAATGAGCTGCATCGTTCGCTTTTTAGGTGCGCCAGTCATGGAACCACCAGGGAACGTCGCCTCAAGCACGTCCACGACGTCGGCTTCAGGCGAGCGGAGCGCTCGCACGGTCGTCACGAGCTGATGCACGGTCGCGTAGCTCTCCACACTCATGAGTTTGGGCACGTGGACACTGCCAATCTGCGCCACTCGGCCAAAGTCGTTGCGCACGAGGTCTGCGATCATCATATTCTCTGCACGGTCCTTCATACACRTTGCGAGTTCGTCTCGGATCGCGTCGTCTTCAGCGGCATCGTGGCCACGACGACGAGTGCCCTTGATAGGCTTGGATTCCATCCAGCCATCGCGAGAGATCGAGAGGAAGCGCTCAGGTGACGAGCTGCAGACGGCGTACGATCGAGTCATGCCACTAGGACTCGCAGAGCTCGAAACACAGCCTGGATTGCTTCGATAGAAGGCCGCGTAAGGCGCTGGATTGCGACGGCGGAGCAGGTGATAGAGCGCCAGAGGATCCTGGATTGCTACCTCTGCACGAAGCTGGTTAGTGAGACACACTTCATACGTCTCGCCATCGTGGATCTGGCGGAGAACTTCGTGGATGTCGCTGATATACTGCGATCGAGGACGCGACGGATGAAAAACCACATTGTCTTGCGTGTGGACTGGCGCAGGGGTAGAGATTCCAGTTCCTGCTGTGAATCGATCACGCACTTCCGTGAGACGTGTTGCCATCGTTGTGTGCCACTCTTGAGATGAGGCTTGGTGGACAGACGAACTAATGCTCATCGTGTAAACGCATTCATCAACGTGGTCAAACACGAGTGTGCGATCGGCGAAGATGAATGACGCGTCAGGCACATAGTCTCCTTTCGCTTTCTTCTGCTTCATAGCCTCGCGTAACACGCTGGCACTGGCATCTTCCGGGTCTTCTAGCCCATTTTCCAAAAGTTCATAGCCAAAATACCCCACAAAGCCGCCTCGAAAGTTGAATGGAAATRCATCACCACCAAGCTGTTCGTTCGTACGATGATCGACCACGCAATGCGACTGGAAGCGCTGCAGCTGAGCTCGAAGGTGGCCTCGCATATCACGGTGCTCCGAGGACTCTTGGGCGACTCCATCCAAACGGAGCTCATTGTCCAGCACTGAGTACTCAACACAATAACTCAATGGACCACTATCGTCGCCCATGTACGAGAACCGCGAAGTCTGACCCGTCACAGTTGGTGACGGCGAGTAGTTGCTGCTGTCGAGCCAAAACGAACGAGGCGCCTCACGAAAGAGTTCATCAAACACGAACTGCGCAAAGTCCAGAGACGCCAACCCCGTTGCGACTCGGTCGATCACCACCTTGAACTCGGAGTCTCCCTCAGTCGTAGCGTCCAGTGGAACAACACCAGAAGTGCTAACCGCTCGATCGCTGTGCTGGAGCAAGCACTTGGTTGGTGGGTCATTCAATGTGATGTCTCGGAAGTTCTGGAATAATTGGTAGCCGAACGTACTACACACAGCCTCTGGATGGAACTGCACACCGTACTGAGGCTTGGTTCGATGCTGCATGGCCATCACCACGCCATCATCCGTGCATGCCGTCACTTGAAGCTCTGGCGGCAAGTTCTTGGTCGATACGGTCAGCGAATGGTACCGAACGACCTCGAATCCGTCCGGAACATGCGCAAAAAGCTTGCTCTCGACGCCGGAATCAAACCGAACGGCACTCGTGCGGCCATGCATGACCTCTGGGGCGTTCACCACGTCGCCTCCGTACACCGTCGCGAGGCCTTGGTGCCCCAGACACACACCCAGCACTGGTACTGTACTTGATCGGATTGCATCAGCGCACATTCCAAAGTCAGCAGGCACGGCAGGATGCCCAGGACCCGGTGAAATGACCACATTGTAGGCAATCCTCGCCTCCACCGGGTCGTTCAGCGCGTGTTCTTGCGCAATCTTGGTCGCCTGCCGAAGGAATGCGGCCCAGGCCGAGGGCCAGTGGCCCTGGAAGTCGTCGTTCTTGATCACGACCGGCGCGAGGCCGTTGATCTCGGCCAGCATCTGGAAGATGTTGTACGTGTACGAGTCATAGTTGTCGATGAGCAGCGAAAGCACGCGCGGCATCGCCAACGTCTTCATGGTGGCGTCGGACAAGATGAGGAGCTCCGAATGACTCGCCCACCATCATTCCGACTCGCTACAAGAGCGCATCTCTCTCTAAACGAACACGTTAGTCGACGAAACCAGCCAATCAGCGCGCGTCATTTCATTTTCAGCCAATCAGAAGTGAGGATTCGGTCAATAACGACTCGAAACGACGTCAAGGAACGTGCTCACCCACAAGATGAATGGACCACATGCATGTTGTACAGTGTTTAGATGCTGTGCTTTCGTCGTCGACGCTTGCTCTTGCCGTTCGAGCTCTTGGTAGTCGGCGCAGCTGGCGTCACCTTGACCTTTTTCCGCTGGAACGCGCTGGGCAAGGGCATTTCGTCCTTGCCAATGGTGTCGCGCTTGCGTTTGCCGATACGCACGAGCTCCACTTCGAAGAAGAGCGTCGAGTTGGGTGGGATCTTGTCGCCTTTGCTGCTCTCGCCGTAGCCGAGCTCTGGCGGGATGACCAGGTGGCGAATGGCACCGGAACGCATCGTCGACATGCCTTCTTCCCAGCCCGCAATGACCGAGCCAGTGCCGTAGGTGATGGAAAGCATGCCCTTGCCAAAGACCATACCGTCCTTGTTGTCGATACGACCACGGTAGCGGACAGTGAGCATCTCACCGATCTCCGCGAGGCGACCCTGACCGATGCGGACGTCACGAACCTTGAGACCACTGGCGGTTTCAAATTCCTGACCCATCGCCGACTCGTACTGCTTGGCGAGCTCTTCACGTGCAGCAACGTCAGCCTTCTTCATGGCCTTGTCGGCGTCATTTGCCTTGGCTTCTGACTCCGTCTTGGTCTTTTTGGCTGGAGCAGATGCAGCCTTCGCAGTTGCCGTCTCGTCATCGGAAATGTCCATCGAGGCCAACTGGGCCTTCTCCTGCTTCTTCTTGTTGCGGTTCACACGCTTGCGCTTCTTGCTCGCACCTTCCGCACTTGGCTGAGCYGATTCGGCATCTTCCACTGGCTCAGGAGCCTCGTCGTCGTTGTCATCTTCCTCCTGAACACTCGCAACCACTTCACCCTTTGACTTTGCCGCAGCCTTTTGGTACTTGTTCGTCTTTGGCTGCTTCTTTTCCTCCTTCTCTACCACCGGCTTGCTCACGACAGGAGCAGCTTGCTTCTGGACAGCCTCCGATCCGGCTTCGCTGCTAGCGACCGACGCGCTCACGCCTCCCTTCTTCATCTTGGCCTTCTTCTTCTTCAAAGCCGCGCGACTGAGACCGTGGCCGACCTTCTTCTCCTCCTCCTGGAGCAGAATACCATCTTCCATGCGATCACGCGAGCTCAGGTCCTGATAGAGATCCTCTCGCGTCTTGTGCCATGGGTGATCCACGCCCCAGGTCTGGTCAGGACGACCGTAGCCACCCACTCGCACGCGCATGTCGGCGGCGAAGCGGCCCGTGCGCGCGCCCTGCAACGAACGCACACCTTTGTTGGCCACAATGGATGAGTCACTAGCCACCGTGATCTCCTCATCTGCGTTCTCCCGCCGCTTGTCCTTCCGTCGCATCAACACCATGGTTGCTTCGTGTCCTTGGTAGCTCTTGGTCGTGTTTCCAGCACCAGTCACAAGCCCATCGACTCAGTCTCAGAATATCTGATACCTCTGAGACCTCGACAGCTGTTACGAACATGGCTACATAACGAGCAGCTCCGCAAAATGGACGGGGATTCCATGGCTTGTTACGCGGTGTATTGACCACCTCAAGGAGGTAAAAGCGGCGTTGTGGTCTCTACGCACGCTTTTTCTTTCTGGCAGTATGCGATGATACCCACAAATAGCACAGAAGGAGATTGTTTGGCACTACTTTCAGACGATCACGAAGCCATGCTCGTTTTTAGTTGGACGCCTGCGATGGTGCTAGCTGTGTATATTCGTGCGTGATGCTCCTATCCATTGATGCGACCAGGTCACGATAGCTTACACTGCTCAAAGACACAGAATCTAGAGAGTGATGAGTGCTCCTAGCGGGAGACAACTGCAGAAGCGCCGCAGTCAGCAGACACTGCCGACGATTCCAGATGAACCGGAGTCCCTCCACGATGCGGATCTGGCGAGCAACTCGTCGACAGTCACGACCGAGTCATCTTCAGTGATGGGCGACCCGAAGACAAGAAGAAAGCAGCTGAGAAAAGTGAATTCAATGCCCGCCGTGTTGGATGAAGAGCTACTACAGGTGCAATCCCGTGAGGCTTCGCAGCTCGTCCGTCGTGACTCCAAGAGCAAGGAGAATCCCCGAGTCACACTGCAGCAGCTTCTCCTCGTCGCAAGAGATTTCGACTCACTCAAGCCTTTCTCACGGCAAAACGACGGCTCGTATCCTTACGAGACCAAGTGCCTGTTCTGCAAGCACCGCTCGATCTCCACCATTTTCTTCCCATGCCAGCACAAGTGCGTCTGTAACTCGTGCATTCGACGATATGAGTTTGGCGTCGACGCACGTGATCCCAAAGCGTGGACGTACGTGATCACACATCGAAATTATCTCCTCTTGTGACACTCACCTGACGTTTTAGGTTGTGTCCCGTGTGTATGAACACGATCCGACTCATGCTTCCACACGACGGTAAGGAAGACATGCTCTACTGGCGCTGGGTCTCCAAGTCACAGCCCATCCTCCCAATGCTCATGTCCGACGATGAACCAAAATCACTCGTTCGCCGATCGTCCCGCAGTGCCTCTGTCGTGACAGCACCCACACTCTCTCTCATTTCAGCAACTTCCCCCGAAAAGGAAAAACGCCGAACAAGAGCTCCAGTCCCCTCTCGCTGGTCCTTCGCTAGCTCTGGAAGCAAGAACGTTGTGGCCCCGGCACCTGACGCACCGGATGACAAGGCCTCGGACAAGACGCCACCAGAATTGGTCCCAGTGATGACAAGTACACGACGAAAATCCAATTGTACCATGCTGTAAGCAGGCGAAGACGCGTGTGCTCAGACATGGAGTCGCTCATGTAGCCAAATTGGGCCTCCACGAACGAGGAATCCAGCTTAGTCATACGGCTTGAAGCTTGAAGAGGTAAGAACCACCCTCGTCGCACCGCTCAGAAGTGGCTCTTGTATCTATCCAGCGAACACTAATGACTGAGTGTCTTCAAATAGAACTCATCCCCACTCGTTCTGTGGCCTAGTACTTGAAAGCCGAAGGATATGTCACAGAGATGGGTGCGTCGGTGGAATGCCCAAGCCACGTTGGCGCGTGCGGTATTTATTTTCTACATGATCAGCTCCAGATTCTGTGTCCGAGAGAGCGCCAGTTGGGCTTTCAACTTCCAATTTACTCGACTGAGCTCGTACCATGGCCCACCGCCGCTCACTTCCGACCCTCCCACCGATTCTCGATGCTGACGAGAACCAAGTCGCAGATGTCTCGACCATCGATGTAGAGCCCGACGAGACGAAGGAGAGTGAACCAGTTGCTGCCAAGACCGAACCCAGTCCGAGAAAGAAGCCGTTGCTTAAGCAGTGCTCTCTTCCTGTCGTTTTAGAAGGCAGAACTTTGACTGCGCTCGTGCCTACCAGCCCTGCATCGTCCTTCAGACATACGACGAAGAAGAAAACCAAGTATAACAACAATCGACCTTCTCGAGTCAAGCAACACGTACGCTTCTTCAAGGACCACGACTCACTTGAACCGTTTGCCAGACACGTCGATGGCTCGTACCCCAGCGAGACGCGGTGCATTCTATGCAAGTTCCGCGTCATCACGACCATCTTCTTCCCTTGCCAGCACAAATGTGTCTGCAATGAGTGTATTCGCAACTTTGCAATCGGCGCGCCGAACTCGAATCGACACACTTGGACGTACGTATGCTCTGTTGTGCTGTACGTGGATTGGGCTCACTCAACTGAAGCGTACTTGTGTAGCTCTTGCCCAGTTTGCATGATGGAGATCCAGCTTATGCTACCGCAAGACGGTCGCGAAGAAGAGCTATATTGGCACTGGGTCACCACGGCGAAGCCGGCCTTCAAGCGATTCTTTCAGGAGCAGTTGCTCGACCCAACAAGCCGGCCGACCGCCCCGCCTACAGACTCAAGGCGACCCGAGTCGCGATCACCACGACAGTCTTTTGCTGGTTCATCAGTGCACATCCACGAAGAGATCAAGCGAGGAAGCGTGTTAGAGCAAGGGGATTCTAGGGCACAAAGGCCAAGCGCAATCTGCGTCATGCTGTAGATTTATAGCAGTTGGGTGCGAAATGAATAACTGGCAACAGATTTTGCTCATCGAGTCTCACGTACCACAGCAGGGGTCGCTTATTAATATTTACACACCATCTGTGCGTACTTGTAGGGCATCTTACCAGGCAATCCTTGACTGATTAAGTGGGCTCAGACTGGTTGTCACGCTCGGCTTCAAACGTCTGAGGCCTCCCAATTATACCTCGATGGTCACATGAGTCGGATACTGGTGAGGAGAGAGGCGTGAGTTCCTCACAAACGTTCATAAATTGGCTCGAAATAGACAGTTGATCCAACTCAGACACGAGTCTGCACCATTCGACGCCCGCGATCGTGTGTCAGAGCCACATCTTGTGAATCGACACGTTAATATTGTCAAGCCTTGGCTGGGTCAAGAGTCTACCGAGAAGAAGGCGCTTGCTTCACCGCAATGAGTCAACCTGACCACGGGTTTCTGACCAAGCGACGAAGCCGGGTGACGCTACCAGCAATCGCTGATGCATCAGAGCTGTCAACTAGCGAAAATGAGAAGCACGCGCCACCATTACCTACCGTTGCTGCTCCTCGCGCCTCAGATCTCTTCAAAGACCTCGCGTTCCAGAAGCAAGCGCTTCGTAAGGTGCATTCAATGCCCTCCGAGGCCGATGGAACTGGCTTGATGACCATCCCGCGGCTTCAAGACGTCAACCGTGCCTCCCAGAAGAATGACAACAAACCCAAGGACTCACACAAGCGCTTGGCCAAGAATTACGACAATTTCGTCAAAGACTACAACTCACTCAAGCCGTACGCTCGGCGCCGCGACGGCACGTTCCCGAGTGACACGCGTTGTGTGTTCTGCAAGTACCACGTGCCGATCATCGTCTTCTTCCCGTGCCAGCACAAGTGCGTCTGCAACATTTGCCTCCGTAGCTATGACATCGGCGTCGACACGAGTAACCCCAACACTTGGACGTACGTTTGTGTCCTTCTTTCCTAACGTGGCAAGCACTAATGCCGTTACTGAACAGATCGTGTCCGGTTTGTATGAGCGATATTCGTCTGATACTGCCAAACGACGGACGAGAAGAAGATCTCTACTGGCACTGGGTCTTGGAAGTCGAACCCATGCTCCCAGCACTCTTTAAGGACGAATTCAAGGCCTCTGGACAACAATTGAGACAACGCAGTGCCTCTGTCCCAGAAACACTCGCCATCCCACCGCCTGCTGACCGGTGAGAACGACGAGGAAGTGCTCCGATGGCGCTTGGGAAAACCATGATGACGTTTGTGCGGAAGAACACACCTCAGCGAGTACGACGTGGCGCCTCGGAGCAAACAATGGGTGTGAGACCCACAGCAAACCAGCCTAGTACCACATGCACCCTTCTCTAAATTAATCTGAACGAAACGTGCAACGCGGACGACAAAGATTCAATGACTCGGTGATTGACATTCTTTAGCTACAATCCCCCTTGCTTACTGAGACTGAAAGCGACGATTGGAACTGAATCGCGTTACTGACCAGAGAGAGTGGGGATACACAGCACGGGGACCCGCTTCACG
>NSDO01002766.1:486120-509324 GCA_002286825.1 Lagenidium giganteum
AGAAGGAATGAGCAGTCACGGAATAGACAACTGCCACTCGCTTGACGTAGTACGGTGGTTACATCTCCATCGCAGTGAAAGTTGGACGAGCGCTGCTATTGAGTCCGCAGTTGAACGAGGGGACCGTGCGATGCTCGACTTCTTACTGGAACCTGGACAAGAATGCCACGCACCTTTGGAAGTATTCTCAAGTAACCATTCAGGTTTGAAGCATTGGTTCGATAGTAGTGTCAAGTCTATTCAAGAGTGAAGAACTACGAAGTCTTTCCGGGCTACATGTCGAGACTGACAGGGTATATCATGTTGCAGTAGATCATCGTTTGAGTTCTCCGACTACTTGGGTCTCTTGGATCGTTTCTTTGCGTTCTTGATAAGATTGTAGCCACGTTCCACCGAGTTGTCCGAATTCATGGCGCTTGTGCTTTTGAACTGATCATGGTCGAAAACCACTGGGTCACGTGCATACGTGCTTAGAGCCACCACATCGATAACCGACCCTCGCGCCAAACCCATTTTTTGCTGCGGATTGTATTGCATGGAGGTAGACCATACCAGGTCGCTTGGAGAGCGCCACTAAGCAACCGCTACTGGCGTTCTCGATTGCACGAGAGGTCAAGCCTTTTGTGCGACTCGAATTGATAGCACCTCGATGTGACTTCTAAATGCTGCAATGACCCGTTGCTCATACTTGCTCGGTGGTCATACAACACAATCCATCAACGCGATGCTCGGCCCAGACCTCCAGATGATCGCATTGCAAACCAAACTGACTTCATGTCGGGGGTTGCGTTTGAGAGCGTTCGTCTCTGCTATCATTGGGTCTAGTTCCATTAATCAAGTTTCCCGTGATGGATGTGACAAGCAGTGGCGGATCAGACTGATGTCCACGAAGCACACGAGGTTGACGAGAATGTGTCGAGCCACGCCAACACGTGATCTCTTTGCCCGCGTTCAGCAGCGATGCGAACTTGGTTGTAATCAAACTGCGCGGGGTAGTGTTCATAGAGCCACTGGAGGATATAGAGATGCCCCACTTCCGCGACAAAAGGCGCGGCACCACCGCTTACTCCTTCCTTACGATGCATGTGAAGATACTGGAGTAAGGCAAAGTCTCCGTCACCTGCAGCTGAATCCATCGCAAACATCGTGCAGCCTTCCGTACGATGCTCATGTAACCACTGCACGATGTCCAAACTACCATCGTCCATCGCCCAGTGACTGCATCCTTCCGTTCGATTCTCATGAAGCCAGATGAGCATTTCGAGGTGGTGGCCGACAGCAGCAGCGTGGTCCATCGCACTCACGACGCATCCTTCGGTTCGATGGGTATGGAGCCACCTGACAACGTCGAGATGACCGTTCATTGCTGCATTTCCCATCGCCGCAACGGTGCATCCCTCCAAACGATGATCATGGAGCCAGCGTACTACCTCCAAGTGGCCAGAAGCAGCCGCGCTGTCCATTGCTTCCAGAGTACAACCTTCGGATCGATTCCTGTGTAGCCACTGAATAACTTGGAGGTGTCCATTCGCCGAAGCGCGATCCATTGCCGCGTGAGTACAGCCTTCAGTACGATGAGCGTCGAGCCACTTGACCATCTCGAGATTGCCTTTTGAAGCGGCAGCATCCATCACGTCTGTCGTCCAGTCCCCATTCTTCTGCTCGTGGATCCATCTCAAGATGTCGAGATTACCGCTGGCAGCTGCGCGTTCCAAGGCGTACGCTCCACAGGCGATTTGGCGATGGGTTGTGAGCCACTTGACCACGTCCAAATGCCCATTCACCACTGCATTGTTCATCGCGCGCTGCAAGAGCTTGACATCGCGCACAAACTCGTGATCCCACTGCAAAATATCGAGTCGCCCCAGCCGTCCAGCTTCTTCAACGATGCGCGGCGTGATCTTGGTCTTGATGCTGTGCTCTCGAATGTACGCAACGACCTCGTTGTGTCCATAGACCGTCGCAATGTCGAGCAGGTCGTCTGGGATGCCGCCAATGTTGTTCTGGTGCAAATACTTGATCACATTGAGATGTCCATTCTGCGCAGCGTATCGGAACGCGTCCAACGTGAATGCGAGCGGCACTTCCTGCTTGTATAGCCACTGGACCACCTCCATATTGCCCTGCAACGCGGCCACATTCCCCAAGGCGTACGCATGGTCGACGTATCCCTCCGCAAATAGCCACCGCGCAATGTTGACGTGTCCGCACGCTGTCTCTTATACACATCTAGATGTGTATAAGAGACAGCCTGACAACGTCGAGATGACCGTTCCCAGCCGCGCCGTCCATTGCTGCCTTGGTGCAGCCTGCAGTGCGATGCTCATGGAGCCATTGCACCACTTCCAAATGGCCGTTTACTGCCGCTTGGTCAATGGCTCTATGTGTGCACCCTTGTCTCTTATACACATCTAGATGTGTATAAGAGACAGGTACTGATGAGTACACTTGACCATCTCTAAGTCTCCATTTTCGGTTGCTCCGGCCAAGGCTTGCCCCAGCCCTGTCTCTTATACACATCTAGATGTGTATAAGAGACAGACTTGAGTCTCGGTATCTCACAGGCAAGTGATGGAGAACGTGTCAAACGAATCCCAACGCATCTTTCAGTCGTAACTGTAGCTCAAGTCAAGCAGGTCCAGTAAACATCAAGAACTACCCGAAGGTTTTCAGCCATCACAACGCTTTCCTCCTCGAGTCGAGTAAATCAATCCGCAACCCAGCGATGGACATACTCACGGCAGCGCGGTGTGTGACTCGGGCGTTCCTGAACATCGACGCCTTGCTTCATGTGGTACAATCCATCAACGCTTTCCTCGACATCTCTGTCTTGTACGCTATACCTCAAGCGGCGAAATCGGGATCTCTTCGCCTTTTTGATCGAGTCCATAGTCGCGTGGCCGTGATGGACGCAGAGCCTGGTGTCTTCCTCGACTCGATGAGTCGCGCAATGGAGAATGCGATCAGGAAAGGGGATCTAGAGATGGTGCGGCACATTGACAAGCATCATCCAGGACCGCTGTCGCTCAACGTCTTTGAGGTCGCAGCCAGAGTCGGTCACTTGGAGGTCTTGCGTTGGCTAATTGGCCATCGCTGCGACGGTGTATGCTCAGCTGATCCCCCATCCAAGCGTAGTTCGTGTTGGACCCTCAACTTCTACTGCTGCTTTGAGCGGGTCTTCTATAGTGCTGTCCAACACGGTCATTTCGAGGTCGCCGAGTGGTTGTGTCGCTCTGGCTACTCTGGATTAGGGCATCTCGTTGGAGAGTATGCAGTGGCTCATGGAGATCTCGACGTCGTGAAGAGGGGTGACGTGGAGATGAAAAGAATCAACCAATGGTATAGGGACGAACAGCTCATCGAGTGTGTCAGAAAAGGATATCTCCACGTCGTTCGATTCTTGAGTGAGAAGTCGGATAAAGTATGGTTTCCACTCGAGTCGCTCGACTCCGCGGTAGCCTTTGGGCACGAGGAATTGGCCGCGTATCTTCGCCAGCAAGACATCAGTACAGAGCTCACTCCGTCTATCGTTGTGGAGGCAAGTCGAGCAGGGCGACTCGATCTGGTGGAGCAAAACTCGTATCATCTGGATTCTGCGGCAACTCTAGTGGAAAAAGCGATGACAGCTGCGATATCGAACGGTCATCTACAGGTTGTTCAATGGATTTGGACCCACTGTCGTCCAAGCGTTGGTGAGGAGAGTGTGCTGACGACGATGGCGAAGAACGGTCAYCTGGACATGCTTGAGTGGCTCAGCGGCCAATCAAACGTAAGCTGGACAAGCAAAGTGATGGATGATGCCGCTACGTATGGACACTTGCACGTCGTTCAATGGCTCCATGAACATCGACCGGAAGGCTGCACAACCAATGCAATGGATGGTGCAGCATCAGGCGGTCATCTCGAGATACTGCGGTGGCTCCAGGCGAATCGCACAGAAGGTTTTACGGAGCGCGGAATGGAAGCGGCAGTATCCAATGGCCACTTAGCTGTAATGCAATGGATGGTGCAGCATCAGGCGGTCATCTCGAGATACTGCGGTGGCTCCAGACGAATCGCACAGAAGGTTTTACGGAGCGCGGAATGGAAGCGGCAGTATCCAATGGCCACTTAGCTGTGGTACAGTGGCTGCTACACCAAAATACTTGCCTTCTCACAACTGACGTGATGGAAACTGCTGCATGGACTGGCAAGTTGGCAGTCCTCGAGTATCTTTGTGGCCAGTGGACAGGGTACATTGATATCGAAGTTTTGGACTTCGCGAATGGCAATCATCGGAACGTCTTCGTCAGACTCTACGAGCACTATCTCGATCGATTTGATCCCGACGAAATGAAACGTGTGATTGGAAAATTCGTCGCACATCCACTTTTGATCGAGTGGCTGGTCCAGAAGCTCACAGTGTGATAGCCAACGTCAACACAACCCAAACACGTCTTTTTCGCTACAATTGAATCAATGTTGTATTCGCTTTAGTTGTTACACGAACTTACATASTACACGGTGGAGGGTGTGTGTTCAACCACAGTAGCACATACGGCTGGTTGCAGATTCGTGCCATATTTTGTATGCGTTGGAAATCCAGTTGCTCTGGCAAAGTATCGTAAAGCCATTGCAGAATGTTCACATGACCGCTCTGGACAGCGAGGCGAGCCACCATCGCATCGACATCACGAAGCCCACGGGAGTAGAGCAACTTGAGGAGTTCCAAGTCTCCGTGATTTGCAGCTCTGTTGAGTGCACGAGTTGAACCGCCTTCGTTGCGACGTGTGTACAACCACTTGACGACTTCGAGACCTGAGCCATCAACAGCATCTTCAGTCCATCCTTCCTCACGATTTTCATGAAGCCATATTACTGTTTGCAAGAATCCGTTCGAAGCAGCGGTATCCATCGCGTTTGTTGTGCATCCCTCTGTGCGATTCGCATGAAGCCACTTAACAACCTCGAGATGACCGTTCCCAGCCGCGCCATCCATTGCTGCCTTGGTGCAGCCTGCAGTGCGATGCTCATGGAGCCATTGCACCACTTCCAAATGGCCGTTTACTGCGGCTTGGTCCATGGCTCTATGTGTGCACCCCTCTGTTCGATTGGTATGCAGCCACCGGACAACGTTGAGGTGACCGTTTGCTGCCGCAACATCCATGGTCGAAGCTGAGCAGCCCTTGGTGTGTAAGTTTGTGGTGGGCCCACTTGACAATCTCGAGATGACCACATTCTGCCGCACCCTCCATCACACCCCAGCCACTCTCGACAGAACACTCGTGGAGATACTGTAAGACGGGTAGATGACCATTCTTTGCGGCGAGCTGGAAGGCATCAGGTCGGAATGAACCTGTACAGCGCGGATGGAGCCATTTGACGACGTCGAGGCGACCATTTATTACGGCGGCATCACGGGCGTCCCTCAATAGATCGGGGTCACCAAGATACTCGTACTCAGATTGAAGTAGATCCAAACGACCGAGGCGGGCTGCGTCTTCGTAGAATGTCGGTGTGATCGTCGTATCGATGTCATTCTCTCGTAAGTACGTCGCGATCATGTCATGTCCCTTCAGGATAGCGATCTCGAGCAAATTCGAACCTTCGTAGCCGTTTGCAAGCAGATACTTGACAACTGCGAGCTGACCTCCTTCTACTGCTGCTTCAACTGCAAATGAAGAGAGCGCTCGATTCATTTGTCTTTCGTGAAACCATCGAACTAGCTCCAGGTTGCCCTGCATTGCCGCAATGTCGCCACGTTCATCCGCGTCATTGACGTAGCCGCCTTGATAGAGCCAAGCCAAAACTTCGAGATGCTCCGCTTTACATACCGGCTTGATCAAGTGATTGAGACAACACGCCATTTCTCCCTTGGTATAGCGTCCTGGTGGTTCTTGACAGCATAAACTGTCGTAGCGATGCTGAAACAACCACTGGAGGATCTCCAACTGTCCGTGTTTGACTGCGAGCTCAAACGTATTAACACCGAGTGGCTCAGGATGGTACTGATGAGTACGCTTGACCATCTCTAAGTCTCCATTTTCGGTTGCTCCGGCCAAGGCTTGCCCCAGCCCTGTCTCTTATACACATCTAGATGTGTATAAGAGACAGAGCTTGAGTAATATGCTCGTGTAACCACTCGGTAATGTATCGATGCCCTGAATCAATTGCGATTTGCTCCACATCGTCACGCAGTGGTACCTGACATACCTCGCGCAGAAATCGTAACCGCGCGAGATCGCCCGACCGCGCAGCCAACGTCAGCGTACTTGGATGACAACTCTCCGTGCGGTGCGCGTACAGCCATTTGGTGATTGCTAGTGACGTGTTGCTCATCGCCTCTCATGGAGGAAGCGAAGAGCTACGAGATCGCCATTTGTGACGGCGTGACGCGCCACGTCGAATCGAAATGCGTTGGGCACCTGATACTGGTACAGGCGTTCGGCAAACTCCACGTCCCTACTCTTGATCGCTATCCCCTGTTCCATCAGTATTCCGAGTGTACCCCGCACCGATAAGCCACTCGGCAATCCTCACGTGATCGCTCCAACAGGCTCTTGTGTACACTTGCGCAAGACATCACTGTAATTCCCCATGTGTGAACTCACGGGGCGGACGAGGACAGCATAGTTTATCACAGCGATGCACGAAGAGCCACTGGAGGATCTGCAAGTGTCCTGCCGTTGCCGCCAAGAGAAAACTGTCGATACCGAGAGGCTCAGGATGCGATCTATGGAGGAGCCGCACCATTTCGAGATTGCCGCTCTTGATGGCAGTCTCCATCGCACATGCAGTCCAATGCATCACCAATGCTGGGTCGGTTCCATTCGACTTGACTTGACCAAGGTCCCTCTTGAGCAAAGCGACTGACCCCGTCTTTGCCGCACATGGGGGAGTATACCGCACCGACCCATCCAATAGCGCACTGATCTCCGCCAACGCATGAGGTAACGCCGCAATCCGCGCGTCCACACGCGCCGCCCAGCTCGTCACCGTCGTCAAGAGCTCCATATTCGCCTCTGCAGCCATTGTTTCCACGCGAAACGACCGTATATATCAACTCTCACAGGTCGTAAACCGACACACCTCCCTCTCCTACGCCTCGATTCAGATCCCACTATATCACATTTCACAGTTTTCCGTCGTTGCCGTCCTCTCTTTCCTCGTTCTCGTTGGTCGAAATGTTCTTTCCCTTGTTTCCACCAATCAGATCCTTTCTCCCTCGTCCACCCTCCCCAGTAGGGGACACCCTCCGCCCGCCATTCTCCCCCAGTCGCCCGCCCGCCACCCAGATCACCATGGCAACCGACGCGCTCGACATGGAGCGGCTGCTCAAGGGGCTGGCGGAGGCCAAGCACCGCGTGGAGCAGGCCGTGCTCGAGGACTCCAAGTTCCCGGACCTGCTGGATCAACTCGCCAACCAGAGCGAGCCGCAGAACTACTTTTTCGAGCCGTACGCGTCGCAATGGTGTCCGCAGGTCGTCAAGAAAGGGAGTTTGATCCCGTTGCCGAGCGTCATCGCCACGTCCATGGAGGAGGAGATGCAGAGCTTGACGCTGTCGGGACTACTGACGCCGTTAGACCACGCGTGGACGTCCGTGGATCATCGCCTCTTCCTCTGGAGTTACAAGCAGCGCGGCCGCTTTGTCGTCTTTGAGTTTGACCAGCCGGTTGTGGCCGTCGGGCTCTGTGTCACGCCGCGCGCGGGTGTGTTCACGGACAAGGTCAAGCACTTGCTGGTCGTCGCGACCACCGTGGAAGTCGTGTTGGTCGCCGTCTTGTACGAGGATAGCCAGTCGATTGCGTCCGGACTGCGTCTCCAGCGCACCAAGCTTAGTGTCAGTACCGACAACACGGTCGTGCGTCGTATCGTGACGACGGCGGCGCACGGTCGTATCTTCTTTGGTGGCTCGGATGGCGGCGTGTTCGAGTTGCTCTATGGTCCATCGACGGGCACCGCAGCGGCAGCGTCGTCGGCGCTGGGCTTTGACGCGTCCTTGTTCATCCCGTCGTTCCTGCAGCGCAGTGGCTGCCGCAAGGTGACGCACACATCGCGTGTCGCGAACTACCTGCCGAGTTTCCTCTCGGCCCTCGCGTCGTCGCCTGGGAAACTCACCGAGTTCGCACTCGATGAAGACCGACAGATCCTGTACGCGTTGCATGAACAGGGGGACGTCGACGTGTTCGACCTCGGTGTCCACGGAAACGAGATGAAGCTCGTGTGCACGTTGAACCTGTTGACCGATGGCGCCAAGTACGCGCGGGAGAATCGACGAACGCGTGTGTCATGTCCAGACGAGCGGATCTTCCAGCAAGCCAACCTGAAGATCGTGTCGCTTGCTGTCGTGAGTCGGAATGAGTCGGCGCTCGTGTCTCTCGTGGCCGTGGCGTCGAACGGTATTCGCTTCTTCCTGACGGTGTACTCGCGTCGTGCATACACCGTGGGCAACACCATCCCGCCTTCGCGACGACCAACGCGATTGGAGACGTTGTACATTCGACTCCCACCACCAGCCGTGTCCATCTCGGATGCCCCGCCATATCACGCCAAGGAAGGAATGCAGCCAGGTTTCGCTCCAGGCAAGTCGCCTTCAAACGTCCATCTCGCGTACCACAAGCGCGGCGTCCTGCTTCTCGTCGATGGTCCAAAGGATCAGCAAGATCAGCTTGTCGGAGTTACACACGATCCGATCACCTCGTCCCTGGCGGCCACCCCGGCTACTCGCGGAAAGCCAACAGTGCGCGAGTCGGTTGCTTTGGAGTCTTGCATCGGTAAGATCGTAGACCTTCAGGAATTGGGCGAGTCAGCGATCGAGCGTAGTCAGCGCAT
This sequence comes from Lagenidium giganteum, assembly GCA_002286825.1. Classification (NCBI taxonomy): domain Eukaryota; phylum Oomycota; class Peronosporomycetes; order Pythiales; family Pythiaceae; genus Lagenidium; species Lagenidium giganteum. The sequence continues at coordinate 494,933 of NSDO01002766.1, forward strand.
GCGCGATGCTGCCTCAGCTGCCACGCGAAACGGCTCTTCAACAGGCTCAAAGCGTTCGTTCGAGGAGATGACCAACGGTTTCACTAGCAACATCATGGGCAATGACATGGTGCCGATGGTGGGAGAGATGGCTGTGCAGTACTCGGATCCATCGCGTCACTTTTTGTGCTTGTCCAGTGCGGGTATTCAAGTGTTCAAGAAGATTCGTCCAATTGACCAGCTTCACCGAGTGTTGCTCTTGTCGCGCGGAAGCGACCTCAAGGCGACCTTGGCGCCTTTTATTCGTTCGTTTGGTGAAATTCAAGTGTGCTGCATGCTTATTGCCTTGGCCTGTGGTGTCCAGAGTGATCCGCTCATGGCGGATGGTACAACGGCAGCTGCAGCGGCTGCTGCATCCGTGTCTATGGTGCACCGTGCCGGTGTGAAGAGCGACGAGTACATTTTTACTACTGCTATGCAGGGCATCTTTGAATGCGGGCAGCTCGCTCAAGCACGTAGTGCGGCTGACATGGATACCTCTTCACAAAGTGCAACGGGCTCGAACAACACAAGAATCGTGCTGACCACGGATTTCGGCATGTCATACCACCACGATGGTTTGGTTATGTTCGTCTGCCGTGTCCTTCGTCCACTTTGGTTCGTGAAGTCGATTGGGCGTCGTGTTTCAAACAATTCGTCGACGTACGAACTCGCACACTCGAGAGAAAAGCTTGACGAGATCCGTGAAATCCTTTTCCAGCTTCGTCAACTTATGGAGAGTGCAGGTCCTTTCGCCGTCTCGATCAGCAGTGGCTCGATTCTGGAGAACTCAATTGACTGGAACGATGCTGATGCTTCAACCCGTGCCGCTGAGTTGGCTGGTCAGTACCAGAAGCACCGTAACGAGGAACAGCTGAAGCGTGAGATGCGATTCAAGGCTGAACAGCGCTCGCTCTACTTTATTTACCAGCTCGTGTTGCGAAGTATCGAGGCTATTTCGTTGTTGCGCTTCACGATGGAGCACCATGTTCCGTTGGACGAAACTTTCGCTCGTTTGGGCTTCGGCGAATTGGTTTCGTCAGCGGAAGGTTCGTCGGCTGCGAAGACAATGATCAAGGCTTTGATGAAGGGTCGCAACGAAAACAACCAGTTTCTGGTCAAGCAGCTTCGCGAACAGTGCCCATCGTACTTCTCAGTTAGCGACTTGTGGCACTATCAAGGTTACAAGAGCCTTGCTATGGCGAAGCTAAGTGCACCAAGTGGCCGAAAAGCCCATCTGAGAGAGTCTCTGTCTCAGTTCTTGAACGCTTGTCATATGTGGGACACTGGGGACTGCATCGAAGTGCTTCAGGGTATTTGTGATGACTACGCGTTGCTCAACTTCTACGAAGGTGTCGTGAAGCTTTCACTGGCTTGTGCGAAGAACTTCCACGATGCTGCTGCTACAGATCTTACTGGTGTGAAGCTCACATGGAAGCGTAATTGTTTCGGGTGCATTTTGCTCGCGCTTCAGCGACTACTCGATCCTGCTGGCCGAAGTCCTCAAGCAGTCGACGATATGGTCAGTCTGGATGATGAAGCTCGTGGTCGTTTCGTGGAAGAGGTTCTCCACTATGCGCTTGCCTCCGAAGATAGCGATTTCCACGAGCTCCTGTACACGTGGCTGTACGAGCACGGACATACACACCTTTTGACATCGATTCGCTCTTCTTTCATCGAAGACTTCTTGAAGGAGAAAGACCAAGATCTTTTGATCAAGATGTACATGGAACAGCAGAAGTATCTCGTAGCCGCTAAGGTCTGGTGGTCACGGGCACACGAGGACAGCGAAGACATCAGTGTGGAGAACAACCCAGATATCCTTAAGCGACAGTACTATGTTTCCAAGTCGCTTGGCTGTCTCAAGAGTATTGAGGATGTCAGCGAAGCTGCAGATGCGATTCGGGAAGTCCGCGATGTTCTCGACGTTCTGCAGTTGCAGGTGCGCGTGCTGAAGGCCCTCGAGCAGGCCACTGTCGAACTGGAGGCTTCCGCTTCGTCTTCCAGCTCGTTGTCAACTTCGTCGATTGAAGCTGAGATTAACGAGCGTAAGACCGACCTGCAGCTCCTGACCTACAAGATCTTCGATGCGTCTACACTCTACAATCGTTTCGCGTCCAAGTATGACATGTGGTCCGAGTGTCTTCACATCATTCATGCTTGTAACTCGGAAGAAGCTGATGTCATCGAGTCGCTGTGGCGCAAGATCATCTTCAGCGTTATGCCACCTTCGTCTACTTCGCAAGAGTTCAACGTGTGGCGAGCTGATCAGTGTGATCTCGCTGGTCTTACGGCGTCCCAGCCTTCCAATGCTGGATCGATGGCTTCTTCATTCGAAAACGGATACTGGATCGGTCAGCTTCAGGGTAACATTCTTCGTCTTGGAAAGTCGTTGTACACTGATGGTGCTGGTGCGGATCGCGGAGGCGCTGCTGGTGCAGCTCTCAGTAACTTCGTTTTCCCAGTCGGTTTCCTTGCGAAGCAGCTGGAGCGTATTTCGTCTTGGTACTTGCGGTTGACTCAGTTGCCGGCATTTTCGGTTTCTTCTTCATCAGTTGATGCAACGACTGTGAACTGGGTGCTTCGTGTGTTTATCGACGTGGGTGTTCCTCACCGCTCTCTTCTCAGCTACTACGAGCGACTTTATCACGAACAGGGATCGGTTGAATGGACACTGCACCTCCTGCAGTCTGTCCACTCGATTCTCAGTTTGTGGAAGAAGCATGCGATCTCTCCTCGGGCCGGCCAGGACCAGCTTCAGGACTACGCGGAGTGTTGCCCTCACCTCGTTGCGATGTGCGATGACATCGTCACAGATCTTCAGGCCCTCTCCTCAGGTATGTGCTAAACGTTGAGGTCAGTGATCTCGAGCTGTATCTAACTCTCTGGTGTGTTTGTAGATGGTCGTCGTGAGGTTGCCATCCTTCTAGAGAAATTCCGCCGATACAAGAGCGAACTGCTCAGTTTCCGGAATCCCATGTAAACACAGCGATACTTCTAACATCTTTCAGACACAACAGAGGCCAGTTTGGCTTGAACAACCACAAAGAAGGTCTAAAGATCGGTGGTGCCGGATAATAATTACGTTTACGTAGTTCTCGCAAGTGCTGAGACTCCAGGCGTTGACTCCATCGTGATGCGAGTGCGGCGCTTGTTTTTATGCTTGTATATGATTGGCGCTCAGCCAGGAGACTCACTGGGAGTTATGTCCATTTAGAAGCGCTGCAGGTGCAGTTTGAGGCGCAGGCAACCGGCAGGCACAAGATCCTCGCTGGCATCTGTACTGCGCTTGCGAGTCATTCCAACTGAGCGAGCCGTCTCCTTCACCATAGTGCCAAGCCCCTTGATCGGGCGATACACTACACCAGCGACTCCAGTTCCGACACCTTTGGCGAAACCTTCGATACCCTTCTCCTTGGCACCTTTGATCGGGTCTTTCCAGACACCGGTGATCCCACGGTAGATACCCTTGGTCATTCCTTCGGCTCCTGCCACCATGTGCTCACCAAAGTTCTTCGCCCAGATTCGCGGCATCAGCAGTTGATACAGCGCTTCGATCTCCTTTGGGGTATCGTTCTGGAGAGATTCCTCCAAAAGCGGTTGCATGGAATCGCCATCGATTACAACGCTCCCCATGAATCGGTCGGTTGTAATGGTGTTGTGATCGTAGACCTCTGCGATCAGGGGCGATGTTCCGTCCCATGAGAGCATCAACGTCTGATTCCAACGAGGGTTGACATCGTTGTGCACCTTGTTACTAGAGATTGTCTGCTCACCCAGGCGAAAGATCACGTACGGATCAGACTTGTCGTTGATATCCATTGCGGCCAGGTCAACACCCTCTTGCAATTCGATCACCAACACACCAACATACTCGATCATCCCCGCGCCACTTGGACCATTGCTCGTGGTACCAGTCGAGGACGGGACACCAGAGATCACGCTCTTACGCTGACCACCGGTGCTCGAGAGGTCGCTGCTCTTTCGAATAGACTGGTTAGTAGCCTCGCCCTCGCTCTCCTTGGTTGGCGATGATGATGATGAACTGGCTGACGAGGAGCACGGTACGGCTCGCTTCTTGGTCTTCCCAGGGCTGCTCTTGAAGAGCTCGTGCTCGTATTTGGCTCGGATGAAGCGCTCGCGTTCAGTTCGACCTGAATCGGCGTGTGGCTTCTGAAACTCGTCCGGGACGGAGAACTCGAGCGTTTCATTCAGCGTGTCGTTCCCAGTCGCTTCGAGCAGGCGCAGTTGAGCAATCTACGAAGCAGGACGGCCAGTCAAAGAACTTAGTGCTCGGAATTTGATGAGAGTCGCCTACCGTCCACTTGTCGAGTGTGCAGCTCAGCACGAAAGAGACGTGAACACCTAGCGAGCGATGTACCCCCGCGCACTGCGTACATATCAAACAGCCATGCGTGACAGACGCCCATCTACACATCACAACGCATCAGCAAGCCTTCCATCATGCATGGAGAAACCGTGTACACATACTTTGGACTGGGGGCATTGCAGTCAGCACAATTGGCGTTCTCCGGACGCTCCATCGCCTCCTTGAGTCGCTGCTTGATGGTCGCATCGTCTTCTTCCTCCTCAACGTCATCTTGCTTCGCTCGAGACTCTTCCTCTCGTTCTACACCGTCATACACACTAGTCAGGCCACGGTCTCACTTGTTGGGAGTCGTGTGGGCGTACGTTGGTTACTCGCCGTCGTCTTCCGATCAAACAACGAACGCGGCGACTCAAGGATCACTTCATTGCGCTGGTTGCTCATACTCATCTCTCCGTGGCGCACAGGACGCTCTTCTTTCTCTGCCGCGGCGTCGTCACGTGGTGTCGTAAGCTGCTTTTTCGTGTTGTGGCTTCATGATCCAAGTCAGCATCAGACTCAGACCCAGATCGGAAGAAATCATAACGGAAAGATACCAGTGATTGGATGAAATGTGTACTTAAAGCAATATGATTGGCTGATATTCTGCGCGACGCACGCGAAACGTCATCGCTATGGCATGCGTGACGCATGACGCGGTTCTTGTGCCTGGAGCTGCATGGCGACGAGATACATCGTCTCAAAGTCGTGATATGTGACCTGGAAGGCCATAGAGCATAGTGGGTACGTTGCTAGAGAGTGGAGATGCGATACGAGGACGCTACGTACCCTTCCGTCTCGATCCCGATCGGCTGCTTGAAACATTCGGAACTGTGTCTCACTCGAAAGGTGCGGGAAGACACTTGCACAGGCTCGTTGGAAGCTCTGAAAGGAGATGAATCCTTCGGATCGCAGATCAAATGCTTTGAAACTGCGCCGCACGTCGTCCAAGAGATCCGCCTTGCGCATTCGAGGCATCAGCGTCGCAACGAAGGTCTCTCTGTCAACCTTCAGCTGCTTCAAGTCGCTTTCTAAGATGACAAGCGTGTTGAGTCAGTCTTCTCCGCACTTTGTAAACACGTGCCACCAATGCGCCACTCACCCGACATAGTGATCTGCTTTTCAAACAATTGAGCGAGCACGAGCTGTACACACAGATACACGTCCATTGAGACTCCGCACGCCATGCAAACAGCTTGCAAAGCCTTTAGAGCAAGTACGGACGCACTTTGGACGGTCGGATCCCCAGTGCCGCCGCCACAGCGCATTTCAGCTCCTTCCACCGAAGATATCCTGATACACACACTCACAATCAACACATAAGCGTTACCATCCATATCCTTTGACACATACCTCTGTTCTCAGCGTCTGCCAACGCGAAACACTCGCGCAAATACCCACGATGCTCTTGCTCCCCACGCTCCATCGTAAGCATTCCTTCCATGGCTACTGCCCGTATCCAGCATCGTCGTACCGTATCTTCCTGAATTAGACCTCTGTTTTCACCTCTATCATTTGATATAACTTCTTGATCTGCATTCTCCTGCAAACTGCATGCGCTACTGTCTCTATCGCCGTACCTGTGAGACTTGATACGCGTGTGTGTGGTTTCCATCCGTTTCTTTTCCCACAGACACACACGAGCAGCTCCAGAACTCCGGACCAGAGGGCAAGATGGCGTTGCGTGCGGTGTCCTGCGGCCTGCGCATGCGGGCGACGGCCGCCATGCGTCCCACGCTCGTGCGTGTGGAGCGTCGCGCCTTCATGTCCACCAACGAGATCTTCTCCGAGCCGTCGTTCCCATTGCCCGCCACGACGCTCGACAGCAAGGATCTGCTCGACAAGTACCCAAAGCTCGATGTCGCCGAGATGTGGAAGGTCGGATCGTTCCCAGTGCAGGAAAACATGCGTCCAATGCACGAAGAGCAGGTCGAAGACTCGGTCCTGGCCGCAGAAGAGCTCTGGGACACTTCGGGCATGCTCAGTGCGCTTTCGGATGCCTTGCCGTTGCGCGATGGCGCCAGTCGGGGCGTGGATGAGATGCTCCGCGAGATGGAGCAGACGCACGGCTACTTCGCCGACAGCGTGCTCAAGAAGAGACGAAAGAAGATGAACAAGCACAAGCACCGTAAGCGCAAGAAGGCCTTGCGCATGCGTACCAAGAAGAACTAGACGCTGTGTTTCGGCACGGCGACACCAGTTGGTGCTGGTGCAACAGGCGCATCGCGTGCGATGGGCTGCGTAGAGGCAGTAGAGCGTCGTCTTCACAATCGTGGTGATGATTCCGATAATACCCTAGAAAAAAAAAAGAGAAATAAACATGCTTCCGAGCACTTGTGTCTGGTCTTCGGTGGTCAAGCGACCCCTCCCGAACGTCGTCTTGACAGAGTGACGTGCAACGGCGAGAGAACGAGGACAATGCTGAGGAAGCTTGCGTCGCCCAAGCGAGCGAGTCGTTTTGCTGCTTCTTCCGAAGCCCGTGGGGCTCAAAGCAAAGAGCTGAGGTAGAGTTGAGGCCCACGACGAGCATTGGTGGGTTTGTGGAGACCTGATGCATGGCGCCTTCGTAGAGATCTGACAGTCGAAGCACCATCTCACGAAGCCAACAGTAGCGATGTATCCGCTCCGCCCTCAGAACCGAGGTCAAAGATGACTCTGTCGTTCAAGAAGGCCGCCAAGAAGAGCAAGAAGACGGCTGGGAGCGGCAGCGACGTCGACATACCTTCAGCTAACACGAAAGGAGAGTCTGGCGGAGCTGATCCTCTCACAGAGGCAAAGACCACCGATCGTGAGAAGTCTCCGCCGCCGTTGCTTCGGACTCCGAGACGACGCTCCATTGTCGGTGACGATGAGAAACCCGGTGAGATGCCAGGAGAGACGCCTCCACTCATGCGAACACCACGGAATCGCTCGATTCTCGATGGAGAAGAGATGAAGATGGCATCTCCCGAGAAAACGGATGGTAAGGAGAAGAAGAAACGCGAGTCAACGCAACTAAAGAAAATCGGGAAGTCGAAGGGAAAGCGCGACAACAACGAAGATAAAGCTAACGGATCCAGCGAGACCACTCCATCCGAAGAAAAGATGATCAAAGGTGACAAGGAACCAACCCAGAGAACGAGAACAAGCAACGAAAAAGATCGTAGCACCACTTCTGCTCCATTGTCGCCCATTCGACGCAAACCAAGATCAACCGATAACAATAATTCTACAACATCAGCAGCAACTATCGGTTCCAAGCCCGCACGACGAACGACTGCTGTTCCACCATCAAATCAACCTGAAGTTCATATAATCGGCGAGATCTCTGGTGGTGATGGCTTTGGCTCGGGAGGCTTCTGCTGTAAGTGGGCTATCGAGTACGGGAAGAACTGGATCCATATCGCAGGCGATCAGCTTGGCCAGACTCAAATTGACTATCCGTCATCGTCAGGACAGGATTACGATCTTGTGTGGGCACATCCAATCGATCTTCACTTCGCAATGGCGACGTTACAAGGCTGGCCCAAGATGCTGTTGCAAGTTTGGTATGTCGACACTCACATGGCGATGAGTCTCGCAGGCTATGGGTTCATTCATATTCCATACTACCCCGGACACCACGAACTCACAGTCTCGATGTGGCGCCCAATGGGATCGGCAAAAGAAGAGCTGGAGGCACAGTTGCTGGGTCACACTCCCGAGCTGATCAGCGACGAAGTCTTGTTCACGACAGCCTGGGCTGAAAGATGTCGATTGAAGACGATTGCAACGGGCAGAGTACATCTAGATATCAGCATCATTGTGCGCAACGTACCGACTCACCGCATGGAGTTGAACAAAAAATGAAGTTACGAGGATATCAGAACTCGGACATGTTTGTACAATCTTGTCGATCTACTCTAAATGGCCGTCACGTTCTTCGTTTGCATCAAATACCGGGTTTGTTCCCACTTGCTTGTCGCACAGATTCACACGAGATCTTCTAGGGTGTTCTGTTTCAGATCTCGCACTAGCTCTGCAATGAAAAGAGGGTTTCCTTTCTGACGCATAAGAGCCGGATGTTTCTCTATCCGCTCCGCCGACCCACTTGGCAAGACTACGTAGTAAAAAGGTAAGACTCTCTTCATGCTAGCAGCACATCCCCAGACATATTGCACATACCTGTCCTCACTCGTTCAGCGTCAAGAGACGCTCGAGCCATTGTCATGAACAATGCTGCAGCATCCGATGGCGAGAGCTCACCGATGGCAACAGCGTGTTCTTCCACTACCTGAGAGTGAAGATTGGTTTTCACCGCATCTCTCATCGTCAAAAGAATCTGCTCGCCAATAAGATCATGTTAGCACTACCAACCATTCAGCTTGTTCGCAATAATGCCGTACCTGAACTCCTGGATATGTTTGGACCATCTTCACAACGTAATCCCGGATTTGTGCAGGCGAGATCATATCACAGCCGTCCAATACCAGCAAAAGAGAAGATGATTCCGCACTGTCTGAAGCCAGGTGCTGGATAAGCTCTTCAGCATCTCCTTGTAGCTTCAAGACTGCTTTTCTGAAGTCCGATTGGCTAGGCGCGCTTTTGTCAATACTCGCAGACAGTTCGGCTTCAACGTCGATGTAATGTACCCCATACTTGTACCACCGGCGATCTGTGGCATACTTCGCAACATAGATTGCGACAGAAGATTTTCCGATACCTTTATCACCAGCAATTGAGCATACTTGCACGCGGTTACGCCGAAGGGCGCCAATTACCTACATATCCCAGATGTGAGCCACTTCACAAGTATGAGTGACATTTCGCTTGGGCAAACCTCGGCAATGCTGCCTTCCCGAGCCATGAAATGCGGAGTCAAAGTCGGTATCAAGAACACGTTCAGACTAGCAAGACATGACTTCACGATCGGTCGTCGATTCTCGGACTGGGGAAGAGTTCCGACAACAACGTCGTGATTTTGAGCTGCTGGGAGAATCTCACACATAACCTCTCCACCGGAAGTTGTGCTATCAGTCAATCCTGATGCTGTTTGACGAGCAATCATATGACTCCGCTGAATTGGCGATCCTTTCAACAAGCATGCAATAAGGGCCCTAAAAGAGAAATGTGAATTCATATGTCTCGAGTTCAATATCTCGCTTGAGTGAGCGTACCTGAGATAACGAGTTGCCACGGATCGGTATTTGTTCGCGGAGTTGACGAAGATCACATGGGGGATACCCGTATCCACAAATATCTGGGCTGCAAACTGATGTTAGACACAACGTACTTTTCCTTTGAAACACGAATTGCTCATACCTGCGGCAGTTGCCTTCGCATACACAATAACTAGCTTCGCTGAGCAGTCGCCTGAACAGCTGAGTGTCAATAATGAGATAAGCTGAAGCCAGTTTACTAGATGGTTACCTTCAGTGACGCACGTTGAAATTTCACAGGTCGTCACAGATGATGCCATGCCACTTTGATCTTCAACCAGAACGCTGTTCTCTTTTGCCCCGCCTGCGTGATGAGCACAGTGTTAGCACCACTTGTGATTCCCCACCCTTTGCCTGATTCAAAGTGTTACCGGCGTAGATGAGAATATTTGCCGATTTCTTCATCTGCTGGAGAAGAACTTCTTTTGTAGCGCATTCATACACAACCTGTGTACACAAGGATCAGAAAGGCTCCATAGCGCTGAGGCCTAAAATGAATGCTACCTTCAGCCGATCAATTGAGGCGAACGCAGAGAGCATTGTAGTCAGTTCGTCCCTTGGTCCACGCTGTGATGGCTGCACTGAAGTTGACGTCGTAAACGGATCAGCTATCAAGACGTCCTACATAACAAGGTATTAGAATACACCATGGATGGAACGGTTGAGCAGCTCTCACCATTGAGATACGTGGAAAGCACAGACTTCTCAGGTTGAGATGGGATTTGGGGTGAGATCGGTCGAGTCCTTGTGAGCCTCCTTTCTTCTCAGCCGAGAATGCAGAGCTGTCCGCTTCGCTCTGGTTATTTGGTCTCTGCTTATCCTGATTCTTTGTCAGCTTGTTGCGAGCAATGCGAGATGTGCTGCTCTGATTCGATAGAACATATGCCAAAGATATATCCTCCTACAAACCAAAATTCACACATCAGTGACAAGTGGGAATCACAGTAATCAGTTTTCGCTTACCCCGTGTTTTCGGATTTTGAGCAACGTGATAACGTCGCCTTCATGTAATTGACGGCGCTCACCGTGCTTCATAGCTCGGCCATTGACCTCGAGCCCGTTTGTGCTCGTATTCTCGACCGTAACTTTGAATTCCTCGGTGGAACCATCCGTCGGGATCTGAGATACATGGAACAGACAGTGCCGCCTGCTAAGATGGAACGTCTCGGCGCCATGAATCTTGTCCCCAAACACTGCGTAAAAGTGGTCTCGTCCAACCACGATCGGGCTTGGTTGCCTTGTCAGCCAAATTGAGAACACACCATTGTCTTTGAGAGCCTTGGCCTCCTGGTCCTTCAGCTTGCAGGCGAATGCTTCGACGAGGGTAATAAGCAGCCCGGATTCTTTCTCTTTCTCTTGCTCCTCTTGATCGTCTAGTAGGTGATCTTCAATGTCATGGACGGAGAGATTGTTCAGCTTATCCTGAGAGAGTGAGATTTCGTTTTCCATCGAGAACTCCTCGTCACTGGACACCTCATCGGACGCAGACTCCATCCGATTGTTCATTCTCGAAGCGCCTCGGGAGCTGTGTCTAACAACCGGCTGATGGTTGGATATTGGTAAAGCAGGGGACGGGATCTCACGTTTTGGGATACTAGCTGCTCGCCACGATGGGTACGATGCCTCAGTCGAGAACGACGCGCGTCCAAAAGCTGCAGCAAAGATGTTGCGCTCGCGAGACGATTCAGGTCGAGGAGGGTCGTTGGGTGACAAGAACTGGGACAGCTGCCATTCACACACAGATTAGATACCCATCTGACTCAACTCTACTCATTACACTAACACGTACCGCTGGCAAAGCAGGCTGAAGCTTTGGCGTGCTCATGGTCGAAGCATGCAGACTTCTCTTGGCCACCGGCTTCATCACCCTCGCCTTGTTCTCCTTCTGCTCCCCGACGACACCGTCCATCCGGAAATGATCCAAATGGCTCGTGGAGAACGACGCCATCCGCGCAGACGGTGACGTCGGTCGTGATGTACCCGTCTTTCGCAGCACGTCGGTCGAGTAACTCGCCGCCGTCAATGCGGACGTGGCCAACGGCGCCAGCACATCTCGCTCAAACGAACTCATGACCATCGCGTTCGTCTCCGCACCCGCCAACCGTCGGCTCTTGGCCATATTACTCTGGATGCCACTGTGTACGTCGGCGTAAAAGTCGCCACTGTGAAACGACGCGCGTGCGCCGCCCCCTGTCTCCATCTCGCCCATGCTCATGCTCAGCGTCGCGCGCGGGTGGCTTTCGGTCATGGGGAGGAACGAGTGCGCCTCAAAGTCGTCCAGCACGCGCTTGCGGCGGCCGCTCGCATGCGTCGACGAGTCCATGTTGCCGTGGATGCCTCTGGTTTCCCTTTGGCCGACGGAAGGAAGAAGAAACCCGGCAACTTCAAAGAGAACCCATTTCGCTCCGAAACCCATTAAACCTCGTCTTAACCCACGGGGAGAGCACACGAGTCTAAACCCAGGAAGAAATTCCATGGACAGTATAGTATACGAACCTGAGCATAAGGACGATGCAGAAGGAGAGAGCGCTGTATTGAGGCGGATATGCCACGAAAGGTCACGGGACGAAACGTTTGCCGCTCGAAGGCGGAAACGCACGCGATGGACGAGTAAGACACGGGCGTGTGCGTCTGCGGACTGATCCGGAGGTGTGCCAGCGCATCTGGGATGGATTCTTTGTATCTACGCGACAGTGAGTAGGCTGACCACTTGACGAGTAGAGAAGTGGAGGAGACCAGTATGATGAGTATGTTGCGCTGTTTTAGAGACAAGGGATCGAGCCACTAGAGTGTTTATCACATGCGTGGCGGCGTTTCAAGGCCCACGCGGTGAAGAAACGGCGCGCAGCTGATGACACTGCCGAACAAGAGAGCTGTCTTCACGGCCATCCGTTGCCCAAATGTCCGTCGGACTCAGGTGCGATCCTTAAGTTCCGATGTTCCGATCCGCAGTGGCCATGCCAGTCTTTCACATCAAATGTATACTATACATGTTCTTAATAGAGCGCTGTAGTCCCTCGATGGAGTGACGACAGGGTCCCTGTCGCCAACCCACACGACTCGACGAGATCAAGCGCCATGTCCAAGCGCAAGCTAGCTGAAGACGAGGGCGATGAGCGCCACATCATGCGCATCATGCCGCTGGGCGCGGGCAATGAGGTCGGCCGCTCGTGCATCATCCTCAAGTTCAAGGGAAAGACCATCATGCTCGACTGTGGCGTGCACCCCGGGTACTCGGGCCACGGCAGTCTCCCGTTCTTTGATGGCGTCGAGGCCGAAGAGATTGACTTGCTGTTGATCACGCATTTCCATATCGACCACGTAGCGGCATTGCCTCATTTCACGGAGAAAACGAACTTTAAGGGACGCGTGTTCATGACGCACCCCACGAAAGCCGTCATGCAAATGATGCTGCGCGATTTCCTCCGTGTGAGCAACATTTCGGTCGACGATCAGATCTACGACGACAAGGATCTGCACAACTGTGTCTCCAAGGTACGTGGAATGTCATACCCATGTCTGGTTTTATTCCGTTATCTGACGTTTCTGTTTAATCACAGGTGGAGATTATCGACTTTCACCAAGAAAAGACAATCAATGGCATCAAGTTCACCCCGTACAATGCTGGACACGTGCTTGGCGCGTGCATGTATCTGATCGAGATTGGTGGTGTGAAAGTGCTCTACACTGGTGACTACTCGCTTGAGAACGACCGCCACTTGATGGCAGCGGAGTTGCCAGCGTGCTCGCCTGATGTGTTGATCGTGGAGTCGACGTACGGTGTGCAAGTGCACCAGTCTGTTATCGAGCGAGAAGGCCGATTCACTGGTCAGGTGGAAGCGGTGGTGCGTCGTGGTGGGCGTTGTCTCATTCCTGTCTTCGCTCTGGGTCGAACCCAGGAGCTCCTCCTGATCCTCGACGAGCACTGGCAAGCTCATCCAGATTTGCACGATATCCCGATCTACTTTGCCTCCAAGTTGGCTGCCAAGGCACTGCGCGTGTACCAGACGTACATCAACATGATGAACGAGCGCATTCGCAAGCAGATTGCCATCTCGAACCCGTTCCAGTTCGAGCACATCTCGAATCTCAAGAGCATGGACGACTTCGATGATTCGGGGCCATCAGTTGTGATGGCTAGTCCCGGTATGCTGCAGAGTGGTGTCTCGCGCCAGCTTTTTGAGCGTTGGTGCTCGGACAAGCGCAATGCGTGCATTATTCCTGGTTACGTCGTTGAAGGCACTTTGGCGAAGAAGGTTCTCTCCGAACCAACCGAGATTGTTGCGCTTGATGGGCGCATTTTGCCGATGAACTGCACTGTGGAGTACATTTCGTTCTCTGCCCACGCTGATTTCGTAGGTACAAGTGGCTTTGTGGAAAAGCTGGTACCACCAAACATTGTCCTTGTCCACGGTGAAAAGAATGAGATGATGCGTCTCAAGTCCGCACTTCTCAAGAAGTTCCACGACCCTAAAGTGTACAAGCCGAATATCTTCACTCCGGCCAACATGCAGGAGATCGTCTTGGAATTCAAGGGCGAAAAGATTGCGAAGGCTATCGGTGGCCTCGCTAGCGAGCAACCGCAGCAGGGCAAGGTCATCTCCGGTCTTGTGGTCGAGCATGACTCTCAGACATATTTGATGGACAAGGAAGATCTGTCGACGTACACCAAGCTCGTCAGTGGCTCAATCACGCAGCGTCAGCACGTTCCATTCCCAGATGCGTCGTTTGACGTCCTCTTGAACTTCGTCCGCCAGATGTACGAGGATGTTTTGTACTTGGACAAGCAGCATCGAGTCATCGTTTGCGAGCAAGTTGTCCTTACCCGTCA